>CAUYSK010102822.1:0-31384 GCA_963575035.1 Avahi laniger
ACATAGTTCTTTTACTTGTAGGACATTAACTATTTTTATATTCAATGTTGCAATCTTATTCCAGCATTTCTTTCTCTTTTCCAAGTTTCTTGTATCCTCTTTTTTTTTTTTTTTTTTTTGAGTCTCACTCTGTTGCCCGGAGTAGAGTGCCGTGGTGTCAGCCTAGCTCACAGCAACCTCAAACTCCTGGGCTCAAGCAATCCTACTGCCTCAGTCTCCCAAGTAGCTGAGACTACAGACATGCACCACCATGCCTGGCTAATTTTTTCTATATAGATTTTTAGTTGTCCAAATAATTTCTTTCTATTTTTAGTAGAGACAGGGTCTCACTTTTGCTCAGGCTGGTTTCGAACTCCTGACCTTGAGCAATCCACCCGCCTTGGCCTTCCAGAGTGCTAGGATTACAGATATGAGCCACTGCTCCCGGCCTCTTGTATCCTCTTTTATACCAGTTCTGTCATCCTCCTGATTCTATCATTAATGAGTCAAATAAATCTTTGATACAATCCTTACCATATATTCACATGAAATTATATATTTAACTTTTTGAAAATTATTCTTTGATAATACTTGCAATGATCCTCTGAGACAGTTGCTTTAGTCATTATTTCTGTATGAAAGCTGAGGAAACTGAGATAGATAGGACTTAGCTACTTGCCCAAGAACTTACAAATAGTAATAGAGCCGGGATGCAGAGATGGGCAGTCTGGTATCAGAGCTTACACACTTAACTTCTGAGTTTTCTTCTAAGAAGGCTAGGACAAGAGAAGAGTTCAATAACTTTACAAAATAAGACTGTGTCTAATAGGTGTGAGCGCTTGGTTCTTCTGGCTCTGATCCCAGATGCTTAACATCTGTTTTGCTGCATATGACATGTAGGCATTACACACTGTTTAAAGGAAGTAATTCATGAAGGGGAGGAGGGGAATTTAAATAAATCTTAATTCTCATCCCTTTTGCTAACTTCATCAGGGTCACATTACAAGAAACAAAAACCTAAATAAGACAATGAAACAAAAGAACAGTCCAGAAACCACAAAAGTGACAAAGTAATTTTCTCTTCTACATCAGCATTTTTTTCTTTGCCAAGTCAACAAATGAGTTTGCTAATTGCCAAGGTTTTAAACTCTTGGTTTCACATTCGTTCTAATTTGCATTTCAATGCCATTAGGGAAGATTTCTGGAAAGAAATTTAGGGGATGAGTCTACTGCTGGCACATGTACCGGTGAGAAAGCCAAGTTTACTATTTACCAAGTGAATCAGTATGAGAAGTAACTTACTGGCACTTACCAGATACAAACTTCCCGTGGTCAGGAAAACATGTACCTCTTGTTACCACTTCTGCTTGGCCCCTAATTTTGAGGTTCCTTGGGAACATCGTGGGTTGGACTCCTTCCCTCTCCGTATGTGCTCTTCCCATGCCCTGTGTGATCTAGAGAGATGGCACCTCCTCAGCCAGGAATTGCTAAGGTAAACGCACACAGGGAGGGAACAGAGCGAGGGTTCACAGGGGGACTGTGGCCTCACTGACCAAAGGTGGCCGTCATTTCCTCACTCAGCCCAGTGTGGCCACATGCCGACAGGCTCAGTGTGACCACATCATCCACTTTACAAAAAGCAAAAACAACCCCAAACTCCAGGGTTTTCTGTAAAAACTCCTTTTAAATATTGGCAATTATTTCAATATTTAAATACTGCTGACTAAACAAAACATATCCGAAGTCCAAATTTAGCCCTGAGGCGAGAGGTCTGCAACTCTTACTTGAAATAGATTTATCATGGAAAAATCTAAATTTATTCTAAAATTAAAATAGGGCATAATTATTGTTTAAAAAGATTTATCATAGTCTCCTTTAGGGAGCAAGTTCTTTTCTGTATTTAAAACATTAGTAGGTTCAGGGAAACTTAATTTTAGACTCATTTTGAGTAATACATCAATTATGTAAAATACCTTATTTGCAGAGACTAATCTTGCTTGGTCCTATCCTAGTTCTTTGAATTAAGAACAATTCTAATTAAATTTAACACTTTATCCATTTAGCGTATAAGGTGGCCACTATGTGACAAGAAATTAGCAAAGTGCTGAAAGTACCAGGGTAGGTAAGATTTGGTCCTGGAAGGGCCCTATTCTCAGAAGGGTAATATGTAGAGTGGGAAGAAGGTGGGTAACTTTGGAATTGACAGACTTGAGTCCTGAATCTAATTGTTATTAGCTCTATTAACCATTATTGGATATGTTACACTTTCTCGGTTTTAGTTTCCTCATCCGTAAAATGAGAGCAATATTAATAATACCTTTTAAGAAGATTCCACTAGATATACATGAAAGCACTAGGCAAATAGTAAGATATCAATAGTTAGCTAAATTGAATTTCTACAAAATTCCCTATGTTTATTAGGTAAAAATTTTGTTGCAAGTGACATAAACCCAACTTAAACTAATTGGGCAAAAAGATGAGATTTTTGGAAGAATGCAAAAATAATCCACGTAAGCAAAAGAAGAGTTGAATAACCAAACCACAGGAGGGGCAGGAGTGTGCAGGCAGGAGGCAGAACCCGGACCGCCTCCAGGGCGCTCTCTGCCTCTCTCCTCACTTTGTTCTCTTTGACTGCAGTCCAGCTTTCTCTGCACAGCAGTGCAGATGCCATGGACAGTGCCCAAGCCTCACACTTCTTAGCTTTTACCTCTAGAGACAGACTGCCACTATTATTTTACTGCCAGCTTGAAGAGTCCAGGGAAGGACCCCGACAGCTTGGCTTGGGCCAGCACCCACTTCTAAAAGAAATCACTGGAGACGAGGGACGTAGGTTGTGTGAACGTATGGAAGTTCCCCGTAACCACATGAATGCCTGGAGAAGCAGTTGTTCCAAGGAGAAGGGAAGGCTATTAGGTAGACATAATGGTCAGTCACCTTGCCCTTTAGGATTCGGTACAAGACACAGGCAACCTCACTTCCTCTCCCACCAAGAATATTTACTGCAGGGAAGCAATAGTGCTCCTGAAAAAGACAAGTGCCTTTAGGAAGGAAGTATGGCTCTGAGCAGCTAAGAAACTACAAATATCTACCTCTTTTGTGATCTCAAAATATTATGTTACACATTGATAACTTGGACCAAGGTTTTCTGCTCTCAGCCAGTAATCTAGTATTCTTCAGCTAATGCGCTTTCTGAAACCCTTTTCTCTTCCTGTATTCTCCACTTCCTCCAGAAGTTTCTATCTGGTAAGTCCACTGATCCTTAACCATACAGTCTTCACCTTCTGCTTCTTTGCTTGTGCGTCTAATAACAACATTTGACACCAGAGTAGTTACCAAACACTTTCCCATAATTTTCTAATCACTTTGATGCTTATAGCACCTCCACGAGAGGCAGGATTAGCATTACCTTCCCATTTTATAAATCATGAAATAATTCCAATTAGAACATGGAATTGAACCAAGAGCTAAGTTTATATTATATAATTTTCATGTTGAATTATCATATGCTGAGGCTGACTTGCTTTTTCTACTGGACTCAAATTCCTGTTGGGGTGGAAAAACTTTTCCTTTATTCTGTTAGGTTCAGTAACTAGGTGCCTGTGAATTAGACTAACAAAAGGCAGGTTAACAGAAGAAAAAGCACATAATTTTCATTTACTGTTTACATGTACAGGAGTTCATAGAAAAGAAGTAAAACTCAAATGTTTTTCTCAGATTTATAAACTATTTTAACAAAGAAAAGGAGTTTGGGTGTTGAGGGATGATAAGTCATAGGGCAGTGACTAGAAATACATGAAGGAACTAATAAAAGCATAATTTTAGCAAAGTCTTTTCATGTAAACTCATCTTAGTGTCGATTCTGTCTCTGGCCATGAGTTCCTCTTCTCTTCCTGGTACGGGGGAAACTTTTACAACGAGAAATTTATGCCCTGCTTTTAAGAAGATAAGCAGAGGGCAGAGAACTTTTTCTGCATTCGATTCTCAATTTCTTCAGCTCAAAATAATCCTCATTCCGAAGTGGCATGCGTGGTGTGGCATATCCTGATCCCCTTTCTTCCTCTAAGGACTAGAAGCTCCTTTACTCTGAACTATGTTCCCCTGATCACAGGACACAGGACTAGGTTGAATGTGTGGCAAGGTGAGCTGAGCTGTCAATACATGACTCTGTGATTATCTTCTTCTGCCCTCAAGACCATCTGCAGGTTCAGAATGCTCTCAAGATGTCACTATGTGATGCCCCATGAATCCAGAACCAGTATCAACCCACACGGCAGTGTTGGTAGGCTGACCATCACTGTTGCCTACTGTGCTCAGAAAAAGCATCCCAGACATTTTTAAGTGTAAACTATGTAAATGTACAATGTATAATTTGAGAAGTTTTGACATTTTAAATACTCGTGAAGCCATCACTACAATCAAGATGATGAACATATTGTTTTATAACCAAAAGTTTCCTCTTCCCTCTTTGTAATCCCTCCCTCATGCCTTTCTCCATCTTTAACTCCAGGACAGCACAGATATACTTTTGTCACTATGCATTCATTTGCATTTTCTATAATTTTATACAAAAGTGTGTAATCTTTTTTCTCGTTCTGGCTTCTAACACTTAGTACAGTTATTTTGAGATTCATCCATGTTGTAATAGTTTATTCCTTTTTATGGCTGAGTAGCATGCTATGTATGGATATACCACAATTTGTTCATCTGTTAACCTGTTGATGGACATTTGGGTTGTTTCCAGTTTGGAGCTTTTGCAAATTAAGCTGATGGGAACAGTGAACAAGCTGTTGTATGGACATATGCATTTGTTTCTCTGGGGCAAATAACTAGGAGTGGAACAGCTAGATCATACGGTAGGTAGATGTTTAACTTCTTAAGAAATTAAGTTTTCCAAAGTGATTATACCATTTTACATTCCCATTAGAGTTCCAGTTCATCCATATTTTTGTCAACACTTGGTATCTCAGTCTTTTAAATTTTAACCATTGTATAAGTTGTGTAGTGATATTTTATTATGGTTTTGATTTGCGTTGTCCTCATTACTAATGATATTAAGAATTTTTTCGTGTACTTAAATGCCATCTGTAAATCTTTTTGAAGTATCTATGCAAATATTTTGCCAACTTTTAAAATTTGGTTATTTCTTATTATTGAATTTTGAGAATTGTTTATGTATCCTAAATACAAGTCCTTTATCAGATATGTGCTTTGCAGATATATTTTAGCAATAAGGCTTTTTATTGCCTTACTAACAACAATATTGCTTTAATTCTTTCTTTCAAAGAGGAGAATTTTTTAAAAAATTTGGTAAAGGCCAATTTATCCATTTGTTATTTTGTGGCTTGTGTTTTTGATCCTGGACATTTCTGAACATGTCAAAACCTGTTTGTTACCTAAAGCAGGAGAATGAGGAGTGGGGCAGAGAAGGGAGGGAAAAGGATTTACTACAATTAACCAGTGATCTGTCTGTAGCTAGTAAATCTCGTTCTAAAGGGATTATTACAATGCTTTTATTCTGTGGGGGATGCACACAAAATTTAAGCACTTTCCAGAAGAGATGAAAAGATTTTCAAACAGCATTTCTGACTAGTGCTGTCATATCTAAATGGCTTTATTGTTTTATTGGCTCCTTTGCTTTTTTCCTGACACAGATATCCAAGAGGCTAGTTAGGATTCAGGAAACATGTATTCAAAATACGGCCCTTTCAGCATTTCTAAAGTCATTCAGCCAAGATTAACTTAAATTCTGTGTTGATGACTGCAAGTGATCACTGACAAGCCCAACTCAATAATGCTGGGCAGTGCCAGGATGTTATGCTAGTTTCTAGGAATGGCAGGACACGTTTCATTGCCGGGAGCCCTGAAGGAAGTTAGACAGTTTTAGCACATGTGGCACCACACACAGGCTGGACAACGCAGCCAGGACTCAGGAGCCGTGTTCTGCACTACATCACAGGATCACTGGGAAGTATTTTAATCCAACATCTTACCAGGTGGGGGCCCTCACTTGGGTGCACACAGATACTTGGCAGGTACAGGGACTGAATGAGACAAAGTCCCCGACTTTGAGAAACTCATGATCAAATCAAACTAATTCATTAGGACAGATATGTCAACAGAAAAGTGACTATACAGTGCTCTGGTGTGTATTGTTTTATCTCAGCTGTCTCACTCAATATGAGAGGCAGAGCAGTGTTATAACAGAGGCAAGATTAGAGAAAGGACAGCAAATTTGGCTTGAGCCAGTTGTGGAAGTCTTCTCTGAGGATGTGACCTTGAATTGGGTTCTGAAGGGCAAACAAGGGAGGAAAGCTTTCCAGAGTCCTGAGTTACCGTATCTCAGAATGGATTTTGAGCCTGTCTGTCTGTGAAGTCTTTGTCTTTTGGCTCTGCCAGCTACTAGGGTCCCAGCCTTGGAGATTTCTGAGCTCCCAGAACTTGGTGGGCTCCAAAGGAAGGGGAGGGGCCCCTGGGAGGCCCCAGGAGGTAAGATGAGCTCCACTGATCTTGCTTTGACTGTACTCCTAAACTGGTAGACCTTGATTTAATCCATAGCTTCTGAGACATGTGGGGCAGATCCTGATCACCCCTGAAACTAAGACAAAGAACTCTGATTATTTCTACCTTTCATGCAGGATCCAACAGTTTAGCCCTCAAGAAATCAAATGAGTTACTTCTTAGCATCTTAGCACCTTGTGGTTTTCTTAGTGGTTATTGAGGGCTAATATTTATTGAATGCTTACTAGGACCAAGCACTGTGCTCAATCTTTACATGTATGAACTTATTCAATATTCAATATATGTAGGTAATTCAATATATTTTCCCATTTAACAGATGAAGAAAATGAGGCACCGAGAAGTCAGATTGATCCTGTATGGACCCAGGTCCTGAGGCTACAGGAATCCACATTTTGAGATCCAGCACCAAATTGGTTAAGCCAGGAGAAGCTCTAGAAATCAACTCTCAGGGTAGGAAACCGATTAGCCCACCATTTGAATCAGAGCTATGTACAAAATTGGAACAAAGATCTTCATTTTTTCAAATTTTGTGGAAGGGATACTCCCATAATTATAAGCACCTAGTAGCTACAGTGAGCAAAGGAGAGAGTAGCATCTCCACACGGCTCAGATGCTAAGGTATTACGTCTCATCAGCACTTAAGATACCCCTACCTGGCCTTGACCCTCAAGAGCAACTGAGAAGACTCCTGGTAACATAACCCTACTCTCCTTCTACATATACCCTGCCTGCTTGATATCTATTCTTTAAGACATTTTCCTCCCATACCTCCAAGGTTTCCCTTGATAGTCATCGAAATCAGATTTCACAAAGAGCAATTGACTCCAGGTTCTGTAATTGCCCCAAGGAGGGCATTGCTATAGTTGATATTTTGCACTTATTGGATGTCCTGTCCTGGGCACATCACCTTTAGTATAATCCAAGCACATTTATTGCTGGTTCCTTGACACCTGGGGGTTGTACTATTGACTTTCTGACTTCCACCTAGAAGGAGGCAACCAAGGCTTCTGCAAGGGAGGGCAGCCAGTGTTCTGCTAGGTAAACTCCCATAGATCAAATTCTGACTGTTGGAATCCCTTTTAGGGTTTCAAACTAATGTATCTCTAAGGCAATTCTCAACCCCATCCCCCATCCCATGGAGATAAGAGTGTCAATTCCTTCCTAGTTGCCTTTGGCTTGACTCCTGGTTTTCTTCTTTCTCCAGACTCAGGAAAGTGTCTTATGAAATAAATTTTATTATTATTTAAGTATGGAAAGGCAACAGATCAGGAGGCAACTACCACTGAAAAGAGAGCTTGTCATAGTAACAGGTTCCAAAGGGTATGGAGAAGAGCCAGTGTCATTGGCCAGAAAGAGGAGGTTGGGGGAAAACGTGGGCAGGCGCATTTACTGTGATTTCTGTGGGGAGGAATGGGCAAGGCAGGGTAAAGAGGCTCAGGATGAACTAGTTTGAATAATTTGCGGGCTCTGGGGATGTCTCTAGTTTTCTGATATCTGGCCCTGGAGTGATTACGGCAGGGGAACAGTGGTGCTGCCTGTGAAAAATCCATAGAGGGGGTAGTTAGGGGCGTGGGCTCGGGATTGGTTGGTTTGCATACGAAAGCCATGCTTGCAGCCAAGTTCTTTACCATCTCCAGGAATTGGCTAACCCTGAGAGGGGCAGTCTGTCTTACAGGGTGAGCAAGGTCCAAGATGTCAAAGCATCAAATACAAAATTAGAAAATGTGGTTGTTACAGAAGGAAACTGCTGGATGCTTCTCTGCTGAGGAGATGTGCCTCTTTCCAGGGTCCTTGCCTTAAGCACTTTTTAACAGACTGAGGTTGCTGTGACTCATCCTGGGAATGCTCCATTTTCTCTGATTTGCATCTCAAAATTAAAACATCCATATTCAGCAGTGGATTTAGAATTCACACATCTTTGTATGTGAGGTTGGTTTCTCTAGATCAAACATAACTTCCTCTTTCGAAGAAGGATTAAGGATTTTTAAGTCTCTCTAGACTGCTGAAGATGGCGTTATGGATCCCTAGGTCAAGTATGAATAGCAAATTGTTCTTGCAGGGCAACTACTGAGAAATCAGCAGCCAGATCCAGCCCAGCCAGTTACCTTACTCGTTACAACTACCAGGCTAAAGCCAGGTATTCTCTATTCTAGTAGCTCTCTGCCCTAGCTGCAAATTAGAATCACAAGGGGAGCTTTAAAAAACGTATCAATGTCTGAGCCCTGCGGCAGACCAATTAAAGCAGAATCTTTGAAGGGACGGCCTGGGAGCAATACTTTCCAAAAATTCTCCATACAATTCTAATGTTCAGCCAGGGTTGAGAACCACTGTTCTATACTAACTAAATTATTAAACAACTTGACAATGTGTCATTAGAATAGCTGGTTAATACCCAATGGATGATGTAAAATTAAACTTTGGATTAATTTGGAACCGTCTTGATTTCAGAACATAGAGTTCTTGGCCTAGAAGAGCTTGGTCTGAGGCTCTCAGTATCTACTGTCTCCTGCTTCCTAGCTTCCAGCAGATTTCAGAACTGCCTGCCTTACCCCTTATACTGCCTGGATGGACTAACAGACTTAAAGAATATCCTCTACTCCCTTCACTCTGTGAAAATAGAAGATCGTTAGAGGCTATGACAGATTCCAAGAGGCATATTTTCACTCCCAATTGCCTTTTTGGTCGCAAACTAGAGACTTTAGCCGTGAGCATGGCTTTGTTTCCTGTAATGCCAGGAGAGAATGGGAGCGTCTGACTTTGAGCCAGGACGCCTGTTCTTTGTGAACCTTCCAGGTCCCTGGCCTACCTCTTTGCACTCTAATTATTGAGATAAGCAACTATTCATTCGAGTCAGCTGAGACCTGCTGCTGTTCATGTTTCCATAGGCACCAGGCAGAGAAGCCAATGTTCCCCACGAATCCACAAGGTTTCCATGAGGTTCTGGGGAGGGGAGAATAGTCTCCAGGGAGCTCTATGCTGGCTGCTGAGGTCTTCTGTTCAGAAATCTCATTACCTAAAGAGTGTGAAATCCTATTTTGGCTGGACCTTTGGAGACTGATTATGGCAAATTCCTCCTGCCTACCTCAGCTTTCTTCTGTCTTCTTCATGCAACTTAAATGATCATTTTATTGGGGAAACAGAAGTATCTGGGAACGAATTAAATGAGCTTTGTCAAGGTCACTGAGAGGCCATCTTCAGTTATATAAAATATATAACTCTTATATAAAATATCCTGTGTCATCTCAATTATCATGGAACCAAAAAATATTTGTTCTGTGACTCTGTAAATAATAATGCTAGCGGCAGTAGTAATCCCTCAGCATACTATGATTTGTGAAGCATTTTTTCACAGCCTTGTTAATAATAGCTAAAATGGAATGAGAGCTTCCTATGTGCCAGGTGTCGAGTGATTTACATGCCTTTTGCCTTCTCATCTTTTTTACAAAATCTTCTGGAAGTAGGTGCTATTATCCCTACTTAACAAAAAATAAATAAATTGGAGAGAGGTTAATAATTTGCCAAAGTTTTTACCCTGCTAAGTGGTGAAGCTGGATCTCCAAATTGGGAATGTCTGACTCCAGAGCCGGTGCCCTGTTACTCACGTGCCTGCAGGGGCCAAGCAGGTGAGAGAAAAAGAGGAGGCCAGATGTAAAATAACGCTCTTGCTGGATTATCCTGTTCTTCCAAATTTCTAAATGTAGGAGAGCCTCTTGTCCTTGGATCTCTTCTCTACCCACCATTACTGAATTGAGGTCATTCAATTCTATCCATTTATCAAAGACTCACATTTTCATCTCCATCCCCAGCCCCTTCCATATATCCAGACCCGTATCTCCAATGCCTATCGTTCCTTACACTGGCATGTCTAAGAGGCATCTCAAAGTTAACATGTTCAAAACCAAACTCTCGAACTCTTTCCTTAGAGGCCAATCTTCTCTACCCCAATATTTCCTGGCTCCATAAATAGTCCTACCATTCACACATGTGCTGCGCCAAACTCTTGGACTCACACTTTTACCCCTTTTGCTCACATCCCATAATTAATCTTGTAGCAAATCTCATCCAGTCTACCCCCAAAGAATATCCTAGTTCTGACTCTCTAACCTGCCTTCAAGATTATCATCATAATTTAAGCCACCATCAGCCCTGGCCTGGACCAATGCACTTTCCTTTTAATGGCTCTCCCTGTAGCCTTGCCTGTAGGGTCTCTTTAGTCCCCAGACCAATTCACGTCGAGGGCAAACATTTGTCTATTAGTACAGGGAAAGGACTGAATACGTAAGCACTGTCAGGTCTCCCCATAGCCTCTACCCAGGGCGGCTTTGAAGCCATATCCTGCCCCAAGGCACTGCACCCACAGTGACCACAACCACTGGGCTTTGGTGTTGGGTTCCAAATCACTCATCTGGAAACCACGACCTAGAATCAATGCTCACCACAGGGCTGCTGGATTGTTCCTTTTGTACCAGTTCCCCAAGACATCCCCTTTCTAGTAATGGGTTCCTTGCCCAAGTTCCTGAGGCCTACTCTATCTCTCCTCGCCCTCTGTCCTATATGCTCAGTTTGAACAACTGGGCTTAGGCGTCAAGCTCCACTGCACATTCCTATTCCCACAAGCTGTCTAGCCCGACCCTCCCTAGAGCATCAGGCCCAGCCTTGCCCTCACAAGCCCCTCAAGTGCTGTTGCTAAGAAACAGACATCACAGCTGACCTGGCCAGAATTCATCAGGCCTTCCCTATTCATAAGGATATCTGCTCTAGAGATCTCCCCTCCTCACCATCTCAGCAACAATATTTCTAACATTTCTGAGCACTTACTACATGCCAGGCATTATATTAATACTAAGCACACCACATTTATTATGTCATTTAATCCTTCAAAACAACCGTGTCAATTGAGTGCTGCTGTTATCCCCATACAAAAGACAAGGAAAGGGAGGCTTACAGGAGGTGAGCGTGCCCAAGCTCCACACACATGCTTTAGCTGTCATTCAGACCTCAGTCTCTGCAAGGACAGAGGCACAGCCTTTAAGCCATTGTGCTCTGCTGGCAGTGTTTCTCCAAGTATGGCCCTGGGACCACGTACATCAAAATCACCAGGAGCAATTGTCAAATGTGTAGATGTCTCAGAAACTGGGGACAGGGTTCAAACATCTGCGTATTCAACAAAAGCCCAGAGGAGTTTTTGTGCACACTAAAGCTTGAGAAACATTGCTCTAAGCTCTATTGCCTCGCCTGCTGAGAGCCAACTGAGGCATTTCCTGCTAGAGATAGGACTCTGGGAATCTTTGTAATGGATTGTTTTTGGATTCAACTGACTGAGGAGACCTAGGTTTGCTCTAGATACAGGCCTTTTTTCCCTCCAGAGGATAAACAGCCAGGGGCCTCTCCATGCTCTGCTGGGGGCAGTAATCATCTTGACAGGACCACAGGGGAGGGGGCTGCCTTGCACACAGTTCTCCCCAATCTAACCATCGAGGCCAGGCCCAGACTGGCACTGAGGCAGGTTTCTGCTGGGCGCTAGGAGGCAACATAATAACTGTGCTGATTTATAGAGGGCCTGTATCCTTCTGAGTCTGGAATGCTATATATAATAATGAAAACTCAATCAGCTTGCGGGAGGTTGGAGGCAGCCAGGTCCCTTACCAGCTCAGGCCTCAGCACTCAGAGGGGCATAGCTGAGCAGCCAGGAAAACAATGATACAGGCTGAATAAATTTAACCTGGGCCCAAGAGCCAGAAATTGACTCTGTAAGAAATGCCTCAAGAAGTAACCAGATGGATTAGAGCTCTGAGACCTCTGTCCTCATGGCAACTGTGGCCCGAGGCTCTAGAAGCACTTTGAAGAGAGGGAGTTATTCCTCAAGGCAGCACCAGGGGCCTCACTCCTCCAGTGAGCCCGGTGGAGTCTGCAGAGGAAGGGTCACCTGGGATCTAGGCTCCCTTCAGATCCAGGGCGGAAGGAGCTGGCCTGCCAGACAGTGCTGGGCTCAGAACTCAGCTCCTCTGCCCCCAGCACCTCCAAGCTTGCTCTCTCGTTTGATCTTCTCAAGACCCTGGTGAGCCCCAGAAGGCTATGTATTCATTTCCTGCAGCCACTGTAATGAATGACCACAAACTCGGTAGCTTAAAAAAGAAACTTATCTCACAGGTCTGGAGGCCAGAAATCTGCAATCAAGATGTTGGCAGGGTGGGTTCCTTCTGGAATCTCTGAGGAAGAATCCATGCCTCTTGGCTTCTGATAGCTGCTGGCACTCCCTGGTGTCCCTTGACTGGTACACTCATCACTCCGACCTCTGCCTGTCTTCTCATGGCCTTTCTGTCTGTCTTTCTCCTCTGTGCCTGTGTCTCTGGCTCTGTCTTTCGTAGGACATCTATCATTGGATTTGGGGCCCACCTTAATCCATAATGATCTCCAGGTCCTTACCTTAATTATTAATACATCTGCAAAACCCCTTATTCAAATAAGGTCACATTTCAAGGTTCCTGATAGATGTATTTGGGGGCCATTATTGCTATTACACAGATAGGGAAACTAAGGCTTCGAGAGGTTAAATTACCCAAATCACAAAGCTATTAACGAAAGTGCCAGAACTGGAGCAGAGAGGACACAGGATACCATATCTCCAGAAACGCTCTGAGGCTTTAGGATGCCCAGAGCCTTGTTTAGTGATAAATGGTTGCTCCAAGTTACATGCTGTTAACTGCAGATGACAGAAGCATCTTTGACTGAACATTAAGGGGTTATATCAAGGCCATCTTAATATACTTTCAGTTGCTTAATTACTTTCAAAATTTCCTTCTCAATTTTTAGACAGGTTTTTTTTTTTAAATCTTTAAAGATATGGTCTCTGAGAACACTTTTTTTCAGGTTATTTATATTTATGTGAAAAACATTTATCAAGTGCCTATTATTAATATGTGTCAGATGCTCACTGTTCTGGGAAACACAGAGATAAATATGTATAAGACATGGCCCCTATCTGTAGGATGACCCCTACCTGATGATAAATGTTTGTCTAACAGACCATTTCAGTCCAGAGCAAAGAGATGACGGTAATAGAGGATGTTTGAAGTACCAAGAGTAGACCAAGGATGGAACCAACAATTATTCCTGAGCATCACAGGGCAGGGGCCAGGAGGTGAGCTTTAACGGTCTTGAAAGAAAAGTCGTGATTCCTCAAGGAGCTATGGAGAGGGTTCTAGGTCAAGAGAATAGCATGTGCAAAGACTGACACATAAATGAATAGGATTGTGTGTGTGTGTGTGTGTGTGTGTGTGTGTGTGTTGGGGGGAGGGTTAGTACCTATTAAAAGGTTGAAGAGGCGAAGCAGGGGCCTTGTGTGCTACACCCAGCGTTCAGGTTTTATCCTGAACCACTGATGAGCTTGAAGCAGGGCAAAGTGTGTATATAGATGAATTTGCATCTTCAAAAGATCCTGCAGCAGTGTGAAAAGGCCGAGTTTGGAACCAAGGAGACCATGAAGAGGCTTGTACAATAGTCCAGTTGGCAAAGGCTTGCAGGGTGATGGCGCATGTGGCACTGGCGACAGAGAGGAGGGATGACTGGAAACCCTTTGTTGGCACCCACCCTGAATCGCTGCCGGGGTGGGTTCGGGCCCTCCTTTGTGCCTCCACAGCAGTCCAGCCACAGCACGTTGTCCACGTGTCACAACACACCACGTGTTTGGTTTATGAGTCTGCTTCCATCATTAATCATGGGCTCCTTGAGCCTGTGCCTATTTCATCTTTGTTTCCCAGAACCTAACAGAGATGTCCAATAAATACATATCGATAGAATTTTTAATGAGGCAGAACCAACAAGAACTGCTGATCAATTAGACGTGGGGAGTAAGGGGGAAAGAAGTCTCAGATGACTTCCGAGGCCTTGTCTGTGTGGCTGGGGAGGAGGCGGTGCCTGTTAGTAATACTGCTATTATTAGTACTACGTTACTAGCACAGGAAGTACAGAGAAGTTTTGGCTGTGGTTATTGTTGCTATTGTTTGTTCTTTGAGGAAAGAGAACTCATCAGACCCAGCTGGGTACCAAGTGTCATAAATACTTTGCAAGTGTCGCTAAGTTAAATCACCTGCTGGAGGAACACCCACCATCTAACGGCCGAACATCACTGGAGTGGCGTTCAGGAGAGCGGAGCTCTACCACGGGTCCTGGCTGCCACTCAGAGACTCTCTGAGCTTGGAGAAGGTGGTCAGCCTCTCTCGCTGGAGAGCCACACGTGCAAAGCCTTGATGCTTCAAATGCCATCTCTTCCGGAAGCATTCCCTTGCTACTTCCCATTACTATTTTCCAGCTTTTATTTTAAGGTAGGATTGACAAATAAAAATTACATATTTAGGGTATACAGTGTTTTGATATATGTATACACTAAGAAATGATTACTAGAACCAACTCGTTAACACATCGCCTTGCATAATTACCATATTTTTGTGATGAGAATACTTGAGGTCTACTTTCTTAGCAAATCCAAGTACACGATGCATTATTAATAACTATAGTCACCACGCTGCATATGAGGTCTCCAGCACTTATTCGTCCTGTAACTGAAGGTTTGTATCCTTTGAGCAACCCAATTGGATGTAATCTGTTCTTCTTCTGATCAGTTATTGGGTCAGTCATAACCTTCCCCGGACTCCCTCTCTCATGATGCTTTTGTCACTCCCTACCTAGTGTTATAGTTTAGGATGAGCATGATAGGACTCCCTTTGTAGATTACAACTACCGAGAGCAGGGCTCATGACAGATGCCCTTAACCACAGTAAGGAGCATACTGCTATGTATTCAGTAATTTTGCTGAATGAATAAGTGAATGAAACTCATTAAAAGCTGGGGAGATCGATCTGGAAGACTCTTCCTAGCTTTTATATTTCTTTGGCAAACATTCCTAGTCTGTGGGAAGAGCTTATGGGGAAGGATGGGAGGGGAGGAGATTTCTGGGGGAAAAGACTCGTCTCTTCTCCTAAGCCAGAACATCCCATGAGAAAACGGCAGCTGCTTCCCTGATGCTCCCCAGCTTAGAGAGTAACGGGATGAGAATCTGGCTCATTGGGTCTGGAAAAAAATTGAAAAACATTCAAGATGGGCAGCTTGGTGGTTTCATTAAAGACTTTGAGAAGTTTGTCTTCAGCGGTGCTCCTTGCAGTCAATGAGAATGCTTTCAATTTTGTAGCTCACACAAGCCTCTGGTGTTGCTTGGTTGCTTATTTCAGCGCCCGTTCTGCGAAAGACTGGCAAGGATTCCCTGGGAGGGCTGGGGTCACACACCCCACCCACACCCACACGGAGCCCTGGTTGCGGTCAGCCTGTCACTCCTGGATCTCTGCCACTGGGAGCTGCCTGGCTGTAGTGAGGGCTCCTGTTTGCAATCCTCCAAAATACCCAGGGCTTCAATGACTCATGCCTGCCTGACATTTGCCTAATTAATTCTGGCTCTTAAATCTGGCTCTCTGATCCTGAAGGGGCAGCCGGGAGCTGTGGTGGAGTGGGATCCGCCTGATGTCTAGGTAAGTGCGTGGCAGAGCCCCGGAAGCGGGAGAGTGCATTTCCTGGCCCAGTAGGGCCCTCCCCAGGGAGGGGTGGGCAGCCAGGACTCCCTCAGCCAACCATGTAGCCCGTGGGGAGGATGCTGGGGGGCAGGGGGACTGCCTTCTTGGTGTTGATCAGATATTGACACAACCACGATCCATGGCTGCTGGGGAAACTGGTCAGGCTGAGGGACTGACATGTCTCCCTTGCAGGACAGGGAGAGATGTGAGGAGGCTTTCCTCTAGAGCTTTAGGACTGGAGCATCATCTGTGGCCAGCTGGGGAGGGATTTTTGGGCCTCAGAAAGCAGCAATTTTTGAACTTTTGTATATATTAGAATCTTTTAGGAAGCCTGTGAAAATGCAAACCCCTAGGCTCTGCCCCTCAAAGATTCATTGCTGTTGTTACAAACTCCAGGGTGATTCTGATGCAAATAGTCCTCAGACCACCTCAGACACTCCTAGAGGAACAGTCGGACCAAATGGACATCCCATGACAAGAGGCTTCCCTTCTGGAAGCACTGGTGGCCTCCTTTATTAGAGCCAATTATCTCTCCCTTCTCTCCAAACTTATGGCGCAAACCCCAACACCAGATCTGTCCAATTCCCCACCTTTTTAAACCCCGTACCCAAGGTGCTGAGTTCTGTTGGATAAAACACACATACTTGGGCAGACTGGTGGCCTTCAATGGCAGGACCTCTGACTCGGCCAAGCCACGACTCAGCCATCACACTGTGGTTCTGTCACCTCACTAACCTATTTCTAAGGACAAGCTTTTCATACTTCTGCCACTTTCCCCAGCTCTGCCCTAGACCATCTCTCCACCTTGCTCTTTGCAAACAGCTGTAACTTCCACTTCAAGTAAAATAAAAGTCCTTGCTGGAAATACTACCTTCCAAGCCTGCCTAGAACTGTATCTGCATGAGCATCCAGCCTTCCTTCTAATCTCAGAGATCTCGGTCCTTCTCATTCATCAGGGTCTTAATTATCTCCTCACTGTCATGTTTTATTGGCTTTTTCCCCTTAACACATATACACGTCCAAGTCTACCTTCGAACTTCTCCCTCAGTGCTATGCCCTTCTTTCCCCACTCTAGGACTTGACTTTCCTTCAACTTTCTGAATGAGCACTTTTCACCACCCATCGACTCCTCTGTTTGTTATATTCTAACCACCCCCATTCTGAAACTGCTCTCATCAAGATAGAAAATTATCTTCAATTACCAAATATATTTGACACATTTCTCTCCCTATCTCACTGGGCCTCTGTGTGGCTCTTGAACTGTTTATATCTCCCTCCTTGAAACTAGCTTCTTTGCTGGCAACACTGCCAGCTGTTTTTCTTCCCATCTCTCTGACCGCTGCCTCTTGTTTTCCTTCCCAGAGTCCTTTCCTTTGCCTGCATCAGAAGAGCATTCCTTCACTGGGTCCTCTTCTCAGCTCTGTTCTCCCTCCACACACTCATGGCTTCAACCACTATCCACATCCTGAGATCTCCAGATCTATAGCTCAAGCCCAGATCTGTCCTACGAGCTCTGAACCAATATATCCAATGGCTTATTGGATATCTCCACTCATATGCCAGAGAGCTTTAACTCATGTCCAAAACAGAACACCCTTTCTTCCCTGCTATTTTTACATTCCATTCTGTAACCTTTTCCATATTTTGCAACTCAGTGTTTCTCAGACTTTTTCACTTATTTTTATATCCTAGCTTAATTGTCACCTTTTTAAAGAAGGTTCTCTGACTACCTTATCTAGAATAGCAACCCTATCCTCTCCTTCCATCAATCTGCATCCCCTTATCCTGTGTTTTCTTCATGGACCGTATTGCAATGTAAACATTATTGTATGTATTTGTTGGTTTATTTTCTCTCTCTCCCACTCAAAAGCTCTACAAGGCAAGGACTGTGTCTCACTCACTGCAGTATCTCCAGCACCCAACACGAAGCCTGGAATATAGGGAAGGAATGAAAGTACATCTCAGATTTATGCAACGGGCTCCACTGGGGTGCTTTTAAAATGAAGATTCAGAGGCCCAGATCCACCTACTAAAATTAGTCTCTAGGGGTGGGGCCCAGGAATTAGTCTTCTAAAAAAAGCTCTCCAAGTTAGTTCTTGTAAGAACTATTTCCTAACAAGACGAATGTCACTGCCACCAACCTGCACATCCTCCCCAACTCATCATTCCCCTTACTTTGCAGATCCAGTTATTCACCATGCACTATTTTTTCTCTCTCCTTGTCATCATGTCCCATCTAATGTTTCTGACATCACTTAGATGTGTACCCTATTTCCAATGTCGCTACCTTCAAACCATTACTATTCTTTGTATGTTTCTGATTCATAGCGCTACCTCCATTCTTGACCTAACACAGTCCATTTTTCTATGTTTCCTTCAGATTGAACTTGCTAAAGTGCAAATATCACAACATGACTCCCCGTTAAAAACCTTTCTTCCATTCTCCATTGCCTTCAAAATTAGGCTCAAATTTGTTATTGCATTCCGGCTACCACATATCTCCAGCATCAGTCTTCCTGAATCAACCTTATCCTCTCTGCTCCAATCCAACTGGACCTCTCACATGATCCCATGTTTGCCATCTTGCCTCCTAGCTCTGCTCCTTCTGTCTGGAATGCCCTTCCCCCTGCTTTTCTCTCTAGCCAACTTTAATAAGTTACATCCTCCCCATGGGGTTTGGGTCCTCTCTCAGAACCAAGTGCACTGCTAGGTCACAGCTGAGAGGAGCAGTTTCTCCCACTAAGGTGTAGGTCTCTTCAATGCAAAGTCTGTGCCTTTGAGCTCTGCATGCCCAGAGTGTATGGGCAGGGGTGTGCTGAAGCCAGCTTGGGAGAGCCGATGGGGCACATCTCTCCCCAATTCCACGTTTACATTAGCAGCTTGTAATCAGCCATGGTGAGAGTATTTATACCACAGAGATTGACAAATGCTATAAATCAGGACTCTTTATTTTCCTTTCTGTAGAGCTGGTTGTTAAACATCTGCCAACATACCCCTGCCTACAGACCACCATGTCTAACACCAAATATACACCCAATTCATACATGTTTGTTGGGTGCACACATGAAGGTGTGGGTGAATAAAAGCTTTGGGGAGTCAAAATTGTTTTCTGGAAGCTTCCAAGTTCATGTGTTTTCCTTGTATGACACATCTATTCCCATCTTTCCCTATTTCATAAAATAATCCTTAAACTAATAAAGAAATAGCTGTCATGTTTTTCCTTAATCTTCTATTTCTCATATTAAAGTTCTTTAATTCCTTCAGCCGAGCCTCAGCATACTCATCACACCAGATGTGTCCTTGGAGAGGTATGTCAGGGTTTCTTTTTAAAAGCGCAGCTCACAGATGTGACACAAAGCTCTAGGGATGGTCTGACCAGTGCTGACCACAATGAATTCCAGTAAGTAGTGTTTGATGCTCCCGTCTCTGAAGCCTGAGGTCTGAGCTGTGCTCACACAACCCACACTCACACAAATTCATCCTATACTTGTGAACTCAGTGGATACTGAAACAAAATGCCAGCTTTCACATATAGCCATATTACATTTTATTTTATATTTTCCCAGCCTCAATGTTCCAACACATGAAGATGTTATTTAATCTTGATTGTGTCATCTCTCAGTGTTTTTGTCTTTCCTGACATCTGGTTTCTGAATTATGCATCAGAGATTCTTGAGTAGGCAATAGAAGAGCCATGAGAAGGAAATAAGCTAACATTCGTGAAGGAATAACTTCCATGCACAAGGTATTAGGCGAGATATTTTCATGTATTTTGCCTCCTTTAATCCTAGTAACAGCCTGCAAGGAAAGCACTGATGGTGGCATTTTAGCCAATGAAGACCCCCCAGTGCCTCCAAAGACTGAATTAAGTGGTTCGTGAACAGAACTGGAATTAGAACCCATGTTTGTCTATGTTCTGTGTACACCATCACGCTGCTTCCCAGAAAATACTACTAATAATAGTGTTAGCATTCATGAAACGCTTTAATAGCTATTTCGTCTTAGAATGCTTACAGTGTTATGAAGGAGTTTCTACTTCTCTCTCACTCTTTTTAGGAGGCTTATTTCTTTGGCCAAGTTCAGATAATCCCCTTGGAGTGGCCAGGGAATGGCCCATTTGCCTGACCACAAAGTGGAATGCCAACAGGCAAGCCGTCGCTGCCCTGGAGCCATGAGAGTGGTAACAAAGTCAGCATTATCTTCGCAGCCTGTGTTGGGCACTGACGTGCCAAGCTCTGTGTGATGCTTGCTAGTCACATGTTCTCGACAGTGTTCATAACCAGCCCACAAGATAGATATTCCTATTTTCCAAGTGTGGAAACTAAGGTCTAGAGAGATTAATTCACCTGCCCAGGCAGAGATAGGTCTCATTGACTTCTGTGCCCCATTCTCACCCAAGACCCTTGGGGGCAAAGGGTCACCTGAAGAGGCACAAAATCTCGACTTGTCATAGGCCACTTGGAAGATTCCTGGCCTTGTTTGACCTTTTCTCCAAGATTCTCTGGGTTTTCTAAGGGCAACGCATTTATTTATTTGCAATTCAGTAACATCCAGATCCGTGTCTAAATTTCATTTATTGTTTAAATCTATTATAAGAAGAAGGAAAACAAGCAAAGGAAGAGGAGATGAGGGAAGAGGATTTATGCCTGCCTGTTCCAGGACTGCAATGCCCCAGCCCCTGTTGCTGTTCTAGCTATGAGAGTCTAGTTCCTTCTAGCATGTGCATATCTGATAATGTCAAAATGGTCAATCATCTGTATTCACAGCTGCCTGGATTCCATGTCAGCATTCAACGTCACATCAATAATCCCAATAGCCCAACAGATTCCTGACAGGTTTATTTCCCCAGACAGATATAATAACCTCATTCGTTCCTAAGAAAATGGTATCTTTTTCCTTCACTTGTTCTTCTTAGATTCTTTCTCCTGTCCTGGACAGGTCCTGACTAAACACTGTCACCACAATGAATGATAAGCTGTTATGCAAACTAAAGTGTCATACTGCAGGGGCATCAGCTACAAACAGGAGCCCAAGATCTTAAGGAACAACACTTCTGAAACCACAATAGCTAAGCAGAGAGAAATACTGCTAAGCTTGGGTGTCTGGTCCAGACATGCTCCTTCTAGGTCTGTGTCATTCCATCTTTGTCTCACTCTTCAGATTATATGCACATAATTGGTCCCCAGGTGTGACTTGGGTATCCCTTGTCTCTAATTCTGCCCCATCGCCTGTCACTTCCTGCTCATGCCACCTGGAATTATGCCTCTCCCAGCTTCAGTTGCTTTCAAAGACCTTCCTGAGTTAGTGGACCTTTGAGAGGCTCAGACTGACTTTCCGCAATCTAAATTCTCCAACTGAAAGATCAAGGTCCAACTTATTAATGAAGATGCTGGATGACTTCTTGCTCATGAGTGTGTTATATTTCTTGATTATTTTCCTACTGGGGAAGGATCAGAGTACAAGAAGGGTGTCCCATAATATTACTGTTAGCTAGATTCCCAGCCAGGAGACCTGAACTCAAAATCCCTGTCTATGTCACTACAGGCACTACAAGCTGCTGGAGGCTCTTCAACCCAGTCCAACTTTGGGTGAATTTGCCTTTGGACCTTCATTAGGATGAGCTAGGTGTATTCTAAAGCCAAAGAACATTCAAGGAAGCTTGAGAGGATGCAACACTCACTCCTGATTATACCCCATCCCCTGTATGTGAGAGATGGTGACCATACACACCCATCCTTCCAGAGTGAGGACACCATGCTCATCCTAACTCATTGACAAAAACAATCCAATTTATTCCTTGTCCCAAGGCCACCCTTAGTTCTAGACCTTGCTCCCTGTTCTTGAGGGAGGTGACCAAGCCTACTGCATGACCCAGATGTGAAGGACATTTTTTAGGAAAGGTTAGCTCAGCATTTCCACTGCTCACCCTTCCCAGAAATGATAAAATGGAATCTAAGAAAATACCCTCATTTGGGGGATTCCTGCTGGCAAGACAACTGGGCCATTCATCTCTTTGCAGTTGAGTTGACTTATAGAAAACACAACCCAGTTTCTACTCAGTTTGACAGGCATCCTTTGAGCATTTAGGCACCAGGTTCTGTGCTAGATCTTGAGGATATAAAAATAGATAAGACTCCTTCACTTGAGCAGTCTATAAACCAGTTTATAATCCATAATCCATTATGTAATCATGTTACATATGCAAGAAAAGACATACGTACAAGGTTCAGATACAGAAGTGCCATAGAGAAGGAAGCCATTGATCCTGTAGGTGTGAGGGCAGTCAGGGAAGGTTCTAGCAGGAGACCATGCCACATAAGAATTTGAAAAATAATCGTGTGCTTCCTGTTAATACAGGTAGAATGAATGCATGTTATCTCTACTATATCCCCAAGCCCTCTCCAAAACAACACAGGGATTTTTTAAAAAGGAATAAATTTTTAAAGACAAAGAGAACAGGGAAGGACACAATACCAAGCACATTAGAAAGCAGACAGGTCTTTGATAACCAACTCAACAGAGCTGAGAAGGCTGAAATCTTAGCTAATAGTGGAAGTAGCTGTACTGCAGATCCTGGAGAGGTACAAGATACCACTAACAATGAAAGTGAAGCTAAAAGCAGGAGGAATGGCTGATAGTTGTTGGTTTAAGAAGCAATAAGACCCTCAGAAGCCTTCTTCCCACCACCCTCCTCTCCCCGACACATGCAGGTAGCTCGCCCTGCACCACTATGGCAGAAGACCAGAGAGGGTGCACTAAAGAGACCCTAGTTTGGGGACATCAGGTACAGTGAGAGCTGAAGTGCTGTCCTGAAAGCAGGATTCAGGAAAAGTCTGCACACAACCGTCACAGCCTTCTACACTCTGCAACCAGAACATCAGCACCAGGCTCTTCCCCTCTAGGAAAGAGTGAATGTTGTTTCCCACCTAAGAGAACTGTCTAATCCAAGAGAAAAGACTTAGTGGGTTCTGCAATAGAATAGCCCAGCCAGGTCCCAAATAATGAAGCTGTTTTTAGTCAACAGGCCCCATTCTCAAGCATAGAGTTTTTCCATGCCCTGCCCTTAAACTAGAGAGGACAGCTAAGAATTTCCAGATATTTGGGAAAAGCCTCATATTAAAGCTTCCCTCTTCCCCCAAAAAACAGGAAAGAAGGAATTTAGAAGAAAATCAAGACAATTAAGGGGAAAAAAAAATCTACAAAAATATATTTTTTTCAATATTTTTAGAAAGAGGAGGAAGAATTTTATTGGTTAAACAAAAGCAATGTGCTCTACAAAGGAGTAGGGCATTCATAAGACAAAAATTAAAGATCTTTTAGAAATAAAAAGCATAAAAACTTGACATTTGGAACATAATTTGAAGAAATCGTTTAGCAAATAGAAAAAAATACAAAGAGATGGAAAATGGGAGGGGAAAGTATGAAATTAGAGAAACAGCCCAGGAATACAAAAGAATTTCCAAAAGGAAGAATGGTAAAAACAGAAGTTATTAAATAATTGAAGAAAATTTCCCAAAACTGAAGGACATTAACTTCTAGATAACAAGGAGGTACCAAGTGGCCATCACAATGAAAGAATACAGACTCACATCGAAGCATATCACTGTAAAATTTCATAACACCAGGGACAGAGAAAAGCTCCTAAATGTTTTCAGGGAGGTCACGTACAAAGAATCAAGGACCAAAATGGCATAACATTTGCTTAGTTTTCTTTTCTTCCCTTACCACAAATTCATTAACAGTAGCATTGGGAGCTAGAAGACATGGGGACAATGATTTCAAAATTCTGAGGGAAAATCATTTCCAATCTAGGATTCTATAAATGGCCAAACTGTCGATCAAATGTCAAGGTAGAATAACTAATTTTTAGGCTTGCAAGTTCTCCAAAAACAACGTACCTCTCATCCATGCTTTCTTAGGAAGCTACTTTAGGATGTGGTCTGGCAAAGAGGTGGAGTTAATTAAAGACAAGAAAATATGGGATCTGCAAAACCAGGGGTCCAGCACAGGAGAGAGGGAAAAATTTCAGAAAGCTGCCAAGGACAGCGCAGGAAGACAGCTGCTCAGCAGGCAGGCCGTGTAGGGAGCACAGATGGGAGAGGAAGGACAGAGGACATTCAGAAAGCATTCAAGAAGATGACATTGATGGAACATCTGATATACATGAATATATTGGGAGGAAATTTACATATGTGGAAGAATGTCTAGGTAGGAATTAGTGGTAGGTGAACAGAAAACTACTCAAATGAAGAAATAAGACAATTATTAACTCAGAGGAAAATTAAAAATTGTACAAGGAAGGAAATGTAATCATGCTTTACTACATGGGCATGCTGTGAGTATAGTCATAATTATGTAAACACTGAATACAGATCTAACTAAAAATGATGATAAAAGTCTACAGCGAGGTTGGGGAGAGGAACATTGTGGAGGTGGTGGGGGAGATGTGAAAGAGAGCTAAATCCTCATCTTTCATAGTGAGAATTTAATAAATAATTCGTCAAACTGCAAAATCAAGAGGTTGGTAGTAGAAACATGTTATTTAACAATGTGGAGGTAAATACCCAAAGAGCAATAAAAAGTGGTTGCCTCTGGGAAGTGGGAATGAAGTGGAGCGGGAGAAGCAAAAAGTCGGGGATCTGCTATTTTCCATAATCAAGTTTATAACTATTTGACTTTTTAGAACCTGTAGAACAGATTAAAATAAAAAGAATAAGATTTCCCTGGGTGGAGAGAAGGAAGAAACCATATTTAAGGGAGAAGGAACAGTGTTTGCAAATACACGGTGTGTGAATCAGCAGGGAATACACTGAAAATGGCCCTGGAGCATGGGATAAAAGATATGGAAGAGGTGAGCAGAATCCAGAACATGAAGGGCTTTGCCTGTCAAAAGCCCAGATGGACCACTTCCCAGGGTGCTGTGAGAAATTGCAAACTGAACCCCAGATAATGGGAGATTGGTTGGGGTCCTTAAAATGGACAAATGTTGGACTGGCTTTCGAAAAGGAAAAAGTCTGGTGCTAAAGAATAATGGCTCGTTGGTCAAATTAAATTTTAGAATGGACTTGAAAATGAATGATTTTAGTGACGAAAGGATAATCACAAGAAATTGACGTGGGCTCATGAAGAAGTCACACCAGAATAATCCCTCTTCCTTATCCAGTATGGTCATGAGATTGAAAGATCAAAAGAAAGCTGTGCACACAGGGTCTCTTTATTTCAATTAAGTATCTGTCTTCTTGCTGTCTCTATGAACCAGATAAAGACATGTGGGCCAGGCAACAATATGGTGGGTGACTATATAACTGACTGATTAGCCACGAGCTACGGTATGTGTCATTTGCTCAAGGGTTTACCCCTGATTTCTGTCGCATGTCAGTCTTTTAAACTGTGAATTGGATGATGACATTTTCATCAAGTTTCCACATGTCAGAACCCAAGAAGGCTGACTAATACATAGAATGGAAAGGGCAGCTTCCAAATGGTCTTGACACGTGTAAAATAACGGGTCAAATCTAACAACCTAAGCTTACTAAGAACAAGTATAAGTTTCTTTCCATGGAGTATGTGATCGCATCATCACCTGGCCACTGGCTACCTGTCCTGCTTTACTTGTGGCCACAAGTTCCTTGGATTCTAAACAAAGATAGTTGTGCAGCACTGAGTCAGGCCTTGCTTCCTGTGTGTGAGATATCCTCCCACCCTTCTCCCTTCATCCCTCCAAGTACTTACTCAGCACAAATTCAATGGTCTGATTCAGCTCAACTTCTCTATGAATTTTTTTTTCACTACACCCTCTCTCTCTTTACCCCAATGCTGGCAGAATTTAACATTCTCTCCTTTGGGTTCCCCCTGTACCCAGTTGATGTCTCTCAGAGTAGCTGAAACGCATTCAGGCAAATTTCCTCCTTTATTAGTGAGGAAGTACAAGTAGAGCCACACTCACTGGGTTCAGGTCCTGGCTCTACCACCTACGGGCTGAGTTACAGTAGGAAAGTCCCTTAAGCCTCTATGCCTCAGTATCCCCATCTGGAGAGCAGAGGTGCTAATACTTCTTACCTCATAGGGTAGATAAGAGGATTAAATGAGTCGATACTAATAACTGGTACGCGGTAAGTATAAGCTGTTATTTCAATACATCTGTTTTTAACAGTCATTGACTACCTTGTCATTGACATCTGTATGCACAGATCTTGTACATGGCAAATAGAAGAATGCCTACTTAAAACCCTGCAACTGCTCTCTACTGCCCTTAGGAAAAAGTTCAAATTTCTCAACCTGCCTAGAGTTTACTGTGACCTTGCTCTAGCTGACTGCATCCGCCTCCACTCCTCCGACAGCACACACATATTCTTCACTCCAGCCCTGCAAAATGTCTCGGCTACTGACCTTCTCCAGACCTTTGCACTGGGGCATTCTGTTCCCTACGTATGTCCATGTTTTACCCAGAGCCATGCTCACAGCGAGGCGGCTTGGAGAAGAGCTGCAGAACCAAGAGGGGTGGTGGTAGCCTCGTAGTGAAGGACCTCACCATGGGCCAGACGTGTGTCTCCCCTACACGGCCGTCAGGCTGTGTGCGTACCCCTCTGTGGACCAGGATGCCTGTCTCCCCTACGCTGCCACCAGGCTCTTCGTTCATTTAAATGGCTTCTTGAAGAGCCTGTTGGCCCCATAAGGGACCCCTCTCCCCTTGAAGCCGTTGGTCCCTCGGGCAGCTTTTGCAACCTGCCCCTGTCCTTCCTCGATAAAAATATACCCAGGTAGTTAACTTGGAGTCTTGTAAAATTGAATCAGCATTAGCTGGACCTGGGGATATCTTGGCTTCTCAGTCACCCTCACTTATGCTCTAAGTAAGCAATTCGAGGTCAGAGTCTGTCATCCCTACATTCTGCACCCTCCAGATACCTGGCCTGAGTCATGAACTTAGGAGATATTCTGAAAACTTCGCCTTTGATTTTGATAGCCTGAAAACTCCCAATTAGAGTGGAGAGGGGAATGACCATTGGACTGAGAAGAAATGAATTTATATTGCCCTTTGTGACAAACTTCGATCATTATTAAACAAACAAAAAACCCAGAAAGTACTTGTAAGTCTTCCTCAAGGCAGGGGCCCTTTCCTGGTGCAGAGGCTCGGGTTGCCTGTGAGTGGAACAGCAGTGCCATCCAATGGCCATCTTGCATAGTGCAACAGCTCCTCCACTTCCGGCACCTGTATTTTTCCTACTGCTCCTGAACGTGAAGTCTCAGACCTCTTGCACAGAAAACCTATTTTCCCAAAGTCGTTTGGGCATGCTACTTTTTCCTTTTGTTTAAGGTCTCTTAACTTTTTGAAGGCTCAGTGTTTTATGGAATTTCAAAATCAGAAATTCTCAAAGTGTGGACCAGCGACTCTGTAGGAAGGCTTTCAAGATCCTTTTAGGAGTTCTGCAAGGTAAAATTATTTGTATAGTAATTCTAAGACATTTGCTTTTTTGTTCTTATTCCCTCATGAGTATACACTGCAGTTTTCCAGGGGCTACATGATCTACGATAAAGCAAAAGACTGAAGCAGAGGCAGATGTGAGAATCAAGCCTGCCTTGTATTAAGATATTAAAGAGATTTGCAAAATTTTTAAAATGTCCTTTATTACATCATTGTTTTGGAAAATAGTTGTATTCCTTAAAACGTTATTTCTATTAACATGCAAGGAATTTATAATTTTAAGTGACTATATTTAAAATTTCTATTTTAAGTTTGAATATGATAAGTATTGAGAGATATTACCCACTCACATAGACAAAAGCTCTTTTGGGTCCTCTATAAACTTTAAGAGTATAAAAGAATACTGAGACTAAGAAATGTAAGAATCACTGCTTTAGAGGCTTAGTTGTGTCAAACTTAGTTGTGTTACTTTCATCATTTCTGCAGAAGATGATACACAGGGGAGGCCCATGACCTCACCAAGGTAGTATACAAAGGGATGTGGGCGTATTTTTTCTGGGGAGGAGGCACTGAGCTTTCACCTGGTTTTCAAAGATACCCATGACATCGTCCATCCCCAAAAGGGTAAGGAGCCACGTAAAGGTGGACAAGACAGCCTAGGGGCTAGAAGGCTTGGCGTTCACATCCCACCTCATGACACCAGCCACCTTGTGACTGATACAAGTCACCTGATCTGTGCTTTAAAAAAAAGGAAGGCGTAAAAGATCTTCCCAGTGTTTCTCTTCTGTCAGAACTATAGAGAAATCAAATAAATCTCCATTTAACTTTCTATTATTTTATAAAGAAATAATCATTTAAAGTGTGATTTATACCATTCTTTGTCCACAGAAGAACGTAAGGTAGTTTGATTCTTTACCAGCTAACGTGAAAAATGCGATAACTAAAGGAGACTAGCCTGGAATTAAAAGTCACTGCTTTTCCAAATGCTTGTCTATTTTAGTGATCTTTCAAACATATTGTTATTATAGTTATATTATATAGTTATATAGTTATGTTATATAGTTATATTATAGTTAGCAGTCCTGTTGTTTTTCATTTTTCTGTTTTATAGTTTCTTGATTTTTTTTTCCTGGGTAAATTTTTTAAAATTTCATTAGTTCTTGCTTTCTAGTAAATTATTTAAACACTATGAATTTTCCCTTTAAGTGCAGCTTTAGCTATATTTCTTAATTTTTTATATGTAATATTCTAATTTTAGGGAAATTTTAAATAATCTATGATGGAAGTTTTAGTTTTTCCATCATCCAAAAATTAAGAGCTTATAAAATTTTCTTGGGATTCTTTGCAGTCCACTGGTGCCACAACATTTCATATAACTGGAATCATGCAATCTGTGGCCTTTACTGTCTGGCTTCTCTCACTTAGCAAAACGTTCTCAAGGTTTATCCATGACTCATTCTTTTTTTACGGCTGAAATAATACTGCATTGTGTGGATTTACCACTGTTATTTATTAGCTGATGGACATTTGGGTTGTTTCCACTTTTTGATTATTACGAATACTGCTACTGTGAACGTTTGTATACAAGTTTTTGTGTGGATATACATTTTCATTATTTTGTATATGCTTATACCAGTGGAATTGATGTGTTATATGGTAATTCTATGTTTAATGTTTAGGAACTGCCAAACTGTATTCCAAAGTGGCTGTATCATTTTATAGTCGACCAACAATTTCTTTGCATTGTATCCAATACTTGTTATTGTCTATTTTATAAAAATTTGAGGTCATCCTAGTGAGTGTGAAGGGGTAGCTCATTGTGGTAGTGATTAGCATTTCCCTAATGACTAATGATACTGAGTCCATTGCATTTGGGTCAGAGATTGTGGCCAAATTCTAGAATTGTAATTTTTCCCTTGTAGCTTAATCTGGGATTAAATATCCTCTTAATTATAGAAGAGAAAATCATTGCTCTTTTATAAAATATAATGCTTAGTTCTCTGGAGAATCCTTACTAATATGTAGGGTATACATTTTAATACACATCTTATTCAATTATATCCTTCCTTATTATTTGCCTGTCTGTTAAAAAATTCAAAGTAATGTAAAAATCATTTATTGCTATGGTATTTCTGTTTCTTCTTGTGTTTCTAACCTTTTTCCCCTTAAACAAATTGAAGGAATGTTATTTGGCACATAAAGCTTTATGACAGTTTCAGCTTTCATGAGAACTACATCCTTGTTAATAAACTGGTTCTCTTTGTGTAAAATTGTATAAAAATTGGTTTTGTCCAATATTGTTCACCATTTTCTTGTTAGTTGCATTTGCATAAAATATTTTTTGATATGTTTTTATAGTTTTATTACTACTTTGCTTTACATAAATCTCTGATAAAAAGGATATAGATGTTATTTTTAAAACTCAGTCTAAATGTCTTTTAATGGAGGAATTCATCTAATTTACATTTATTTTAGTAAATTCAATATTTGGTATAAGTTTTTTATGGCATTCTATACCTTTAAAAATGTTTTCTTGTTTATTTTCTGTTCTTTAATTATATTTTCTCTGTATGTATATTAATGATTTATAGTTTTTGGTGTATTTTATAAGCAGCCTCTAATTATGTCATTGGCTTCTGATACACTTCTCAAAAGTGTTAACTTATATTTCTTTAAAATTAGAGTGAAGAATTCAATAACGTTCTTGAACCCCCTCATCTGATGCCATTTTTTCCTACTCCACTCCTTGATCACCAACAACTTCTAGGCCTTTGTTACAATAATCCAGGTTTTTCTATCCATATTGCTGTTATGATGCTAGTATTTTGTATTCTTTGTCTTTTGATAATCATTTTAAGTTTTCATAAAATTATATGTTTATATATAGAGCAAATATTTAGCCATCTCTATTTTAACTGGATTAAATCATCATTGCTGCTTTATGTCCTGAGTTCCCCAACCTTGAATTTTTAGTTTTTGCTCCATTATTCATTTGGAGCAAATCTTTAAATATATTTTAAAATGGAATATACATGAGTAGCACATTTTCTTAGTCCTTAAATATCTGAGAATATCTTTGTATTGCTGACACATGGGAAAGAAAGCTTCGCTTTGTACAAAATTCTTAGGTTACAAAATTTTCTAAATTGTTTTCCGTTGTCTTTTGGAATTTACTGTTCCAAAAATAAGTATAAAGTCAACCTGTTTTATCAGGCAAAGTAATACATAACTACTACCCAGCAACAAACATAATACTTTGATATTAATAATTTCATAGTTTTATATTCCCATGGTATTGTTTTTCATTTATAAGGTGACATTGATTGTAATGTGTACCATTCATTTAATAATAGCTTTTTTGGGGAAAAAAATCACATTAAGGACATAAAAGTTGTTTTTATTTGTTTTACTAACAGACAATAAAACACATTCATCTATATTACATTCTATTTTAATGTTAAAATCAAAACTTTAAGTTGTCTTTTCATCTAAAGTTTTAAAATTATGAAACAATTTAGCCATTAACAATCATATGTAAAATTATAAGAATTTTATGCTTTTATAACCTACGTTTATAACATTGATCTTTTTGGCAACATAACCCTGATACCAAAACCAGGAAAGGACGCAACAAAAAAAGAGAACTACAGACCAATATCCCTTATGAATAGAGATGCAAAAATTCTCAATAAAATCCTAGAAAACCAAATTCAGGTGCTTATCAAAAAAATAATCCATCACGGCCGGGCGCGGTGGCTCACGCCTGTAATCCTAGCACTCTGGGAGGCCGAGGTGGGCGGATCGTTCTGAGCTCAGGAGTTCGAGACCAGCCTGAGCAAGAGCGAGATCCCATCTCTACCAAAAAATAGAAAGAAATTAATTGGACAGCTAAAAATATATC
>CAUYSK010102825.1:0-81851 GCA_963575035.1 Avahi laniger
CCATTCTGTAGATTGTCTGTTTGCTCTTGTGACAGTTTCTTTGGCTGTGAAGAAGCTTTTTAATTTGATCAGGTCCCATTTATTTATTATTGTTGTTGCTGTGATTGCCTTTGGGGTCTTCTTCATAAATTCTTTGCCTAGGCCAATGTCAAGAAGAGTATTTCCAATGTTTTCCTCTAAAATTCTAATAGTTTCACTCCTTAGGTTTAAGTCTGTTACCCAGTGTGAGTTGATTTTTGTGAGAGGTGAAAGATGTGGATTCTGATTCAGTCTTCTACATGGGCTATCCAGTTTTCCCAGCACCATTTGTTGAATAAGGATTCTTTTCCCCAGTGAACATTTTTGTCTGCTTTGTCAAAGATTAGATGGCCATATGAGGGTGGTTTTATATCTGGGTTCTCAGTTCTGTTTCACTGGTCAATGATTCCGTTCTTGCGGCAGTACCAAGATGTTTTGATTATTATAGCCTTGTAGTATAGTTTAAAGTCTGGTAAATTGATATCTCCCATTTTGTTTTTATTGCCTAGGATTGCTTTTGCTATACGGGGTCTTCTCTGGTTCCATGCGAAGTGTAAAATTAATTTTTCTATATTTGTGAAAAATGATGTTAGTATTTTACTAGAGATTGCATCGAATCTGTAGATCACTTTGGGTAGTATAGACATTTTAACAATGTTGATTCTGCTGACCCATGAGCATGGTATGGTTTTCCGTCTGTTTATATCTTCTGTTATTTCCTTCCTCAGTGTTTCATAGTTCTTCTGGTAAAGATCTTTCACTTCCTTAGTTAAATATATTCCTAGGTATTTTATTTTCTTTGTTGCTATTGTGAAGCATATTGAGTCTTTGATTTGGTTCTCAGTTTGACCCACTTAACTTTAATGCCTGTATATATATGCATCCCTAAATACAAACTGTCTAGTTTTGCCTGTTTGCAAACCTTATGGAAATGGAAAATGTGTACTCTTTTGCATCTTGTTTTTTACCCCATGTTATGACTTGAAGATTCATCTGTATTATCTTATAATCGTAGTTTGTTCATTGCTGATTATTATTCTGTTTTCTAAATATACCACAATTTATTTATTCTTACCAATATGGACATTTGGCATAGGTTTGCTTTCAGTGTTTGCCTATTTAAGCCACACTGCTATGAACATTCTGGTACATAAGCATCTTTGCAAGAGTTTAGCCAGGGTATGCACCAAGGCATGGCAGTGGATGGATAGAGTGTATGTGCATCTTCAACCTTACTAGATAATGTCAACCTGCTTTACAAGTTGAATCCAAGTGCACTCTCAAAACTGGTGGATATAATTTCCTAATTCTCTATATTTTTGCCAGCACTTGGTGTATTAGTTTTCTATTGCAGCATAACAAGTTGCCACAACCTTGGTGGCTTAAAACAACTTAAATTTATCATGTTACTGTTTGCATGGGCCAGAGTCCAGACAAAGTTTAATGGTGTCCTTTGATCAGAGTCTCGCAAGACTACAATCAAGGTATCATCCTGGGCTGGGGTCCCCTCTGAGTCTCAGAGTTCTCCTTCAAGCGTGGCTGTTGGCAAAATTCATTTCCTTGCAGCTGTAAGACTCCCAAATCCTATGGGACATGCTCAGACTTTGACATCTAAGTTCTTTCTTGGTCTGACCTCAAACTCCTTCCTTGACTGCATTTCTTCAAATCCTCTTCTCTGGCCCTTGTACATGACCAGAATATACACAGCTCCATACTGTGTGCAGACCTTTGCCCTTAACTGTGAACTGTAGTCCACTGCTCTTGCCCTCTCCCCATTCTATGAATATTCAAGGCCTACTTCAATTCTTATCTTCTAAATCAATCATGCCTTAACTTCTTTGTCCCACAGAGGTCTCTTCCTCTATCTTCTGAGTTCCTGAAGGATTTATAATTTTCACCATTAGACACCTGGTCAGATCCTTCGTTGTAATCATATTTAATGTTTTCTATGTCTCAGTAAAATCACTCATTGCTCATTGGTTAATCCACTGACTCGTTTTTAGTCCTTATCTTGCTTAAACTTTTCATAGCAGTTTATGCAGCTTAGCAAAGAATCGTCCTTGATGTTTTTTTCCTTATTGGTTTCTAGAACATCTTTATCTCCTAGTTTTCTTCCTACTTTGGATCATCCTCTTCATCCACACACTAAATGTCTGTTCTTTGGGATTCTGTCTTTGGCCCTTTGCTCTTTTCCCTCTACTTCTCTGTGTCATAGCCCTCACTATACTGCCACTCCATCCATTGCACTGTTAGCTCTGAGCTCAAGCATTGTGTCCTGTCTCTAGTGCATCTCCAGGGATTAGCCCAGAGATGTGCAGAACAGGCGCCTTAGTTCATACGGTTTGTGAAGTCCCACAGTTGCTCTGAAGCTGCAGTGCATGCGCAGATTCTCCTGGAGGGAGGAAGGCAGAGCTGATGCTCGTGGATGGGCTGGGAAGGGTTCATAACCACAGGATGAGGACGGAGGGATGATTCTTTCTGGAGAAGATCCTCTTGGGAATTTCCCTTTTTTCACATTTTTGATTTGGGGTGCGTCTATGTGGAGAATTCTAGTTGTCTTCAAGTAGTTAAAATAAATATTTAGAAAATTCTTTTGTCTTTAGTCCAATTCATGCCTTTTAGATTCCCTCAGATTTATTCTGGCTCATTGCTTCTAAGATAGCCATAGCTTTATCTTTGACCTGGCTCTTAAAATCAGACATGGAAAGTTAAATTCAATAACTTATGCTTGGACACTGATTTTTCTGTCCTCAAAATGTTTCTACATCTTTGTTAGAATGCCGCATGTATGAATTCATTTATTAAAAATGTATCTTTTTTTTTTGAGAAAGCGTCTTGGTCTGTCATTTGGACTGGAGTGCAGTGGCATCATCATAACTCACTGCAACCTCAGACTCCTGGGCTCAAGTGATCTTCCTGCCTCAGCCTCTTGAGTAGCTGGGACTACAGGTGTGCACCACCATGCCCAGCTAATTTTTCTACTTTTTGTAAAGATGGAGTCTTGCTCTTGCTCAGGCTGGTCTTGAACTCCTGGTCTCAAGCGATCTTCCCACCTCAGCCTCCCAAAGTGCTAGGATTACAGGCGTGAGCCAACACACCTGATCTAAAAATGTATCTTGATCGAGGCACTGTCCAGGGTACTGAAGGAACCATGGTGAACAATTTCTATGTAAGCCAGCTTAATGATACTGACATAGTACGTGCTTCCCTTATTCCCACTGGAAGATGAGAACATAGAAACCCAGAACATGGAAGCCATGACAAATTACAAGGTTTCCATGGTTACTCTGTTGGTAAATGAAGGATCCAGAACTTGAATTCAGATCCTCTTGCTCCAAACCCATATTCTGTCTATTATACCACTCTGCCTGACTAAATGACATGTCGAACCCCGAAGTCCAGTGAAAATATGCTTTTCTTGCCATGTGTAGTTGCAAGTTTTGTCTTTTTCTGAAAGAGAAACAAAGGAGCACAAAGAATAATGTTTGAAGCAACACTCAGCTTTTTCTTTCAGGTTCTTTCATGTTGAATGGGCCAGGTTCCAGGGAGATTTTTTCCAATAATGATTCCAGAGCTCATCCTGGCCTGTGGGACCTGAAAACCCTGACCAGCTTGCCAGACCCTGCAATCTCTTACCACTGACATGGGTTCCACAGGCTACAGGGTAGGGAGGTAAGAGACATGTGTCCTACTCTGCCCTACCTAGCTCACTGCACACACTTACGGATTTCCTCTGAGTCCCGGGGGCCCAGCTGCCTGGGTCTCCACCCCTACTTGCTGACTTCCCTCCGAAGAAAGCAAAGGTTAACTGAGATCACACAGCCAGGTGGATGCCTGGATTCGCTTTCCCTGGGGCTAATTATGGAACTACATTAGATAAAAGTCAACATATGTTGTAAAAGGCACTGTGTATCACTGCTTGACAGTTTCTAACAATGTGCTCATGTAACAGCTGTCAAAGGCAGTGCTAGGAAATGAGTAATATGTTGATTTATGTATATCAGATCTGTCCTCACGCTCTGCACTGGAGCAGACCAGGCAAGCTCAGCTCTGGGGGTGGAGACTCCAGAAGGGGCGGCCAAGGAAGGAAGGAAATTCCCTCATCTTCAGAAGTGCTTGGAAGAGATGGCTGAAGCCTGTAGCAGCTGCTACTTTTTGAGGTCCTTTGGAGAAAAATTGCCTAGGGGACATCTGTTCCTTTCCATAATACAGGGAGGAGTAAAATCCAAGTCTCCTAAGGTGACTGGAATGCTCAGGTGATCTCCTGTGCATCCCTTGGCCTCTGGACAGGGCTGAAGGTCACATCATGGAGGAAGTGTCTGCCTCATTCTACACAGCTTTTGGAAAAGGGGGTTTCTCTTAAAGTAACTGACCGCTTTGGATTTTCTTTATAGCCAGGGCACTTAAAAATTAATTAAACAGTGTTTAATTGAAAAATGAAGATTGACTATATCCAAGATGTACAACATGATGCTTTGATATATATCTATGAGATGTGATGATTACCATAACCAAATTAATTAACATATCCATCCCACCCATCCTGTTCCTCAGAGTTCCAGAACTTGTTCATTTTGTAACTGAAAGTTTGTGCCCTTTGATCAACATCTCTCCATTTCTCCCACACCGCCAGCCACTGGTAACCACCATTCTACCTTCTACTTCTATGAGTTTGACTTATTTAGATTTCACATATAAGTGAGATATGCAGTGTTTGTCTTTCTGTGCCTGGCTTATTTCACTTAGCATAATGTGTTCTGTGTTCTTCCATATTGTTGCAAATGACGGGATTTTTTTTGAAGGCTGAATAGTATTCCATTGTGCATATGTATCACATTGTCTTTATCCATTCATCCTTCGGTGGACACTCAGGTTGCTTCCATGTCTTGGCTATTGCAAATAGTGCTGTAATGAACATTGGGGTGCAAATCTTCCTTTGATGTATTGATTTCATCTCCTTTGGGCAAATACCCAGAAGTGGGATGGCTGGATCGTATGGTAGTTCTCTTTTTAACTTTTTGAGAAACTTCTATTCTGTTTTCCAAAATGGCTGTACTAATTTATATCCCCACTAGTGGTGTAACAGGGATCCCTTTTCTCCATGTCTTCACCAGCGCTTGTTATCTTTCATCTTTTTGATAATAGCCTTTCTAAGAGATGTGAGTTAATACCTCACTGTGCTTTTTTAACGATCAAACTGCAGTGAGGTGGGGGATGGATTGCGAAGCACCCTTGGCTTTTGTCTCCGGTACAGCACTCAGGGCAACAAAGCAGACTGGTGTGCTCTCACCACAGTCCGAGGGAAGGAGCAGGCAGGGCATCCTTTCCTCTCTCGAAGGCTGTCTGTTCCTTTAGGTGTGGCACTGACTGTGGTGGTGAGAGTGTGTTCCTGCTCCTCTGTCCACACACTCTGCAGCCACCATTCTGGCCAGAAGCCACCATGGGGGTGTCAGGTGTCCCCCATGCCATCCCACACCCAGGTTTTAGATGCTACCACTACAGCACATGTCTCCATTAGGCAAAGTTACCCCTGACTCTAGATTTGCTGAGCTCCCGGGAAGCTTCCAAGTCATAACCAGGCATTGCCAAACTCCCACAACTGAATCAATTTCTAGCAATCTAGTTAATGGAGAAAGCCACTTGCATGGCCCCTACTCTGCTGAATAAGACACTTGTGAGCAGTGTCTTAGGGACAGTTGATTGCCTACTCAGTCTACGAAAGCTTTAGGGCACTGCACATTTTTTAGGCCAAAGATTTAGAAAGAAGTTAGAATTCACAATACACCAAAGGTAATTAATGTAGCCAATTCAAAATTTTAATCTGCAAAAGCAGGTGTCCTCTGTCCAGAATAAATGATGAACAAGTGGCAGTGAGCTAGCCGCTGCAGGGTCCATCTGAGCTTCCAGCCAGTGATCCGTGTCTTCTCTTTGGGACAGCTGCATCTCTATTAGCTCAACTACCCACAACTGGTAGAGAACTTGATTTATAGGTTGGTATGAAGACGATCTTAGCTAAGCATGAGGGAATCGCAAGAGCAGTTGCAACAAATCTGTTGTTGCAGTCTTGTAAAAAATGTATCTTTCTTAAACCAGCGATCAGCGAAACATCTTAGATAAAAAAGCTCAAATATTTTAAGACAGATAGGTAGTATGGAGGGGTGGAAAAAATGTGGAATTTAGAAGCAAAGGGTCAAGAGTATTGGTTTATTCGCTGTGTGATCCTGAGCAAGTTAATTAGCATCTCAGAGGTGTGGCTTTTTCCATCTGTGAAATGGAATACTCATGGCAACTTTATGAAATCGTGGTAAAAATTAAATTGGATAATGAATACAAGATACTTTGCTAATTAAGTATACATTTACGTTTGCCCTATTTTCTCACTTGTAAGACACAGTTCCTCCATCTTTTAACGTTTCTAAAATCAATACGTTTCTTATAATTGATATGTACATTCAGTGTGGTTATGCTTTCCTTTTTCCCCTGGAAAGTTATTAAATTGATGGCATGTCTTGCAACCAGTGGCTTCTTAGAGATGTAAAAATATGATAGTTCAATAAAAAGAAAATAGTTTTATCTCACTCTGGAGGTCAGATTTATTATTTTTCCTTTGGGTATTTAGAGTCATCTATTCATGGGGCATAGTTACCAGTTATTAAATGCATTTTATTATTTGCAACAAAATAGTATCTGATGCGAACACTTTTTTACATAATTCCTATTTCCTCTTAATTATACTTGGTTTTATAGTTGGAACAATACTTGCTCATCAACATTAATGATTGGTGAGTTGAGGCATGGTGACGGGAGCCTTGTGTGTAGCAGAGGTGCCCCATGGGTTAGATCTCTTTGTCACTTGGTTGACAAACTCTTAGAGACTCCAAAGAAAGAGCCCTATGAAATGGAAAGTGTTATTGTTATTAAAAGATAAGATTACTTAGATACCAAAATGCAGTTTTCTTTCTTCTAGATTGATTTTTATTAACTTGAATGCAGACTCTTCTTTATACCTGATTGTGCCATTTTATTTTCAAATACACACGCTGTATTGACAATCTTATTCCCTCATTGAATTTTCTGCAGGTTTTTTGTTGTCTTTTATGAGGCTATTCCAGTGAGGGAAAAAGTTAAATGGAATTTATGGCAATATATTTACCTGGCTAGGTTGTAACTATTTCTAAAATAAATAAAACTTTTAAGACAACAAAACTGAAAAAGTACGGAATATCCATTGAAGGCTTTTCAGCTCCCCTTGGGAGGAATAAAAATGCATCCTACTTGCAGCATGCCTTTTTCTAAGGCCCCTTTCGGTTTTCCCAAATAACCCTTGTCTAAATAGAGTAGCTTGTATGAAATTGTACACCCTGTGGGTGGTCCTATAAATATTCATTAGTGACATGTATATAAGGCACTGATCCATGGGTTTGGTATTCAAAGATGTTTCTGCAATAAAAGTTCAGTTTTGATCTACTGGATAGAGACAATGCAGGTTTGAAACCATGATCCTGAATTCCACTTCCTCCCATCCTTTCCGAAATTGAAAAAAAATACTAACAACTTTGGCCCAAAATGAAGCTGGGAAGACATGAAAATGAAGCAATAAATGCTGTTAGATGCCAAGTTCAGAATTCATCTGCTCCTGTTGAAGGCCTCATGGTGTTTGCAATGCAAATCTCAGAGTCATGCCTTAATCATTACCGCAGGGAGACAATTAGGGTTAAAATATAGATTTCTAGATAATGAGGGCAAATAATAAAGAAATAAATACACAAAACAAAGAGAGCTAATGTGACTCATTATAGCAATACTTTCCTCAAGGAGGCTGAAAGCATTTTTCTAGCCAGAGGATGGGCTTCCTGGAAAGTGACTTCAGGTTTTATGAAGGAAAAAGATGGAGATTTCCTCCCAAGACCTTGGGTTCAAGTTGAGGGCCCCTAAAATCAAAGCAATTGAGCAGTTTTATATTTCTGTTTTATACTCTTGTGGTAAGGACTCAGGCACTCACATCAGACCTACCCATGTTTAATTCCCACCTCAGCCAATTAAAGCCATATTAAAGCTCTATGACTTTGGGCAAATTATTAAATCTCTTTAAGAACAAAGACTTTAAGTTTCCTCATCCAAATGCTTATTAAGTCTCATTGGTTTGTTGTAAAGATTTAGCAAAGAGTATTTGTATAAAACACTTAATGAAACAATCAATCTTAGCTGTTGTTATTATTCAAATTACTGGCCATGCCAGTCACTCATCCTTCAGTTTTTTCTGAGAGACAACCCTGTTAAAGCCCTGTTTGCTGGCCGTTCTTCCTGTAGCCTTCCTTCCTATTTAGAATTTTATGTGATCAACTGCTGCTGCTCATGGCTGGCACCTTGCAGGTGCAGTCAGATGCCTATTACTGGGAGATCATGTTAAACTCCCCTCCGATCCCTGCTGTTCATGTGATGTTCCCGGAGACCATCCGTCAGTCCACCCAGAGGGCAAGCATTTTCTGGGGGTCAGCTGGGTGCACAGTATCATGGAGGGATAGAATCCAGGAGCACAAGCTCTAGCCTTGGCGTGGCCCCTGGCCAGCTGTGTTACTTTGTCATGCCTTCATGCCTCCCTGGGCTTCAGTTTTGTCCCCAGGTTAGAGGAGTTGGGCTAGACCAGTGTGTCTCAACCTTTGTTGCATTCTAGAATCACCAGAAGAGCCTTTAAAAAATACCAGTGCTGAGGCCCCACCTCAGCCCAACTCAATCAGACTCTCTGGGGGAGGGGTCTGGAGATTTTTAAAAGTCCCCCTGGTCATTTTAATGTGAAGGCAGGACTGAGAGTCTCTTACTAGCTCAATGGCTCCCAAACTGTGCTTGTCTAGAGCAGAGGGAAGTGGTGCTGCGGGATCTGGGGCCCCGTCTCCTCTCTTCCAACGGGGCAGCTGAGCTCTGGTTACACGTACATTGGTTTTCTGCTTCCGGTGCTGTGAAAAGAAAGGGTTCTGCTATGAACCAAATCCAAACCTCTGAAAATTATTGGACTTAGCTGTCTCTGATCTATTCAGCATTATTCTCATGATCTGGAATCTGATTTATTCTGGAAGATACTATGTCTTTTCCTTTCTCCTCATGGGGTCTAATGAATCCCCTGTACATTTTAAGATCGCAAATACCTTCTTAATAATGAGAACATAGTGAAGTTTTGTTTTAATCATTATTACAGGCATCAATACACTAACATTTGAAAATTAAAAGTCATATCTTGCTGTGCACATATACCAGTTACGTACACAGACTGATTGAATAAAAGTTTGAAATTTATAACAGATGTCCCGTTATTATCAGCTGCCAACTGGAAATAAGGTTGTATTTATATATATCCATATATGTGAATAAAGGTTCTTTATCTTGTAGTTTCAGCTTCTGTGCATCTATTCTTGTGTGTGTTCATTCATTTTTTCCTTCAAGAATTACTTCCTACTGGAATCTGCTTTGTGCAAGACTTTGTGCTATTGGAAGTGAGTGTGTGTGTATCTGTATTTGAGAAATATGGATGGATATATGTTTACAAATAAATACAGGAAAATGCACACACTCATATCAAGCATGAGTCTGTGATTGTCAAAAATGCCAATTTATTTCTAGATGCTATGGATTCAGTTTCCTGTTTATTGAATAAAAATAGTTTTCAACAACTATCTTAGAAAAAGTTCACAACAATTTAACTTTGTCCACTTGCTTAGTTCAGAATATCTAAAATATATTTGGTTAAGAAAGAATAAAATCAAATGGAAATACAAACATGTTAGGAATATGTCTGAAAGAGTTAATGATAATTAGAGTGAATAATCAAAAATATGAAATAAGGTCCTGATGTTAATAAAAGAAGATGTTAACTAATGCAGGAAAATGTGTATATAATTGGAAAGAAAAGGCAGAATTTGGGTTTCAGAGCAGCCCCACCGTGCCTTTGGGTGAATTCAGATACATCACTATTTTTCAAACTGGGAATATTTTTAAAAATACTGATGCCTGTACCCACAATTTAGACCATCTAAGCTAGACTCTCTAGGCATGGGGTCTAGGGGGTTACAGTTAAAAATCTGCACAGGTGATTGTAATATGCAGCCACAGTGGACAATGCCTGAGCCCTGTGCCTTCTGTAGCTGAGGAACATTCCACACTGGAGATAGGCCCAGATGCACGCTATTTTTACAAGAAGCTGGCAAATTCTGCAAGGAGTTTCAGTGTCATGGGAGGTTAGTTAGGTTCTAATTGGTTCTAATTGGCTCTCCCTGTAGCCAAAACATCCTCTGCCTAGAGCCAAGTGACACTCCAAAAGGGGAGAGATGTGCTCCGACCTTTGAAAACATCAAAGGAGTCACTTCCAACAGGGCTCTTCAGCCCAGTGCCCTGCAGCTCAGCAGGGCCGGGGCTAAGCCCAGCAAAGCCCATAGGAAACAGCGGTTGCAGAGTCAGATTCGTCTCTTCTCCCCCAGGTCAGCAGCACCAGCAGACTCGCAGAAAAGGACTGGGCGGGAAGGGAGGTGGAGCCCTGACTTCTAAGTCAGCGTCTGTGCTAACGGGTTTAGCTACCGCCAGCATCTTCTAGGCGGCTGATTTCCCTTCTGACGGTGAAACAAAATGCTATATATATGTATTCTGTGTGAATGGGTAACACTTAATACGTGAAGCGGTTTAATACTTACTACAAACTAGGCAGGCAATCAGTCTTTAGCAATTAATGTAGCTTATACAGCAGCCAGGGCCGGATTTTTACTCACGTCTCCAATTTCATCTTTTACAACTCCATGCACCAAACATATGGAACCATTTCTCTTTCCTTAAATAGGCCTGGTGTTCACATCTCTCTCTCTCTTTTATTTTTTTGTCTACGTTTTCCTCTGCACAGAGCTCCATGAGGACAGGAACCCTAATTATCCTGTCTAACATAGTGCCTCGCACACAGTAGGTGCTCAAATAGTTGTTGAATGAGTGGAAAAAGTACAATATGGCAAAGCAATGAGATATCGCCTTGATCTTCCAGTGGCCTGAAGTCCAAGCCAAAATTAAAAGACTCAAAGACAGCAAGGTCCTTGTTCCCGAGGTGACTACAGTCTCGTGTGGGAGCAAACATAGAACAGTTATGCCGTGAAACAGATGCAATGGGGGTGAAGGAGACGTTTCTTTTTCCTTCTTTCTGGGGTACACTTGTCAGAGAGCCAGCCTGGTAGAGGTGGAAGAAGTGGCTTAGCCAGTGGGAGGGGAGGGGCGGATCCGGGCTTGCCCAGGAGGTATGGGTGACCCGGAGTAGCCAGAGGTGAGTAGGGTCAGAAGGCCAATAGTATGCGTCTGAAGGAAAGTCCAACGATTAAAAAGGAGAGCTACATATTTGCGTTAGAATCAAGGTTATGTGACCCAGCTGGGAGTGGACTAAACCAGGACGGGAGTGAGGTGAGGAGGTAGACATAGACAGAGGAGGTCAGGGATTGCCACTGCCAGGAGCGGCCCAGAACGCCAAAGCGGCACTGCTCTTCAGTGGAAGCCCATATTGCGCAGCGGGTAGGAGCACTGAATTTGGGGTTGGATGCACGTTGTTGAAATCCCGCCTCTGTCACACATTATTAATAATTGTGGGTTCTTGGGTAGGGTACTCCACTTCCCTAAGCCCTCTGCAAACTGGGGCTACTGTGCTTGCTGCTCCAACTGCAGCTCATGTGAACAGCAAGGGTCTGCCACCTCAAAGGGCAGGGGCAGCTTCAAGATGGGTGCAGGCTCAGGTACGGGAAGTCAGGGGGCCAGGCCCCCTGCTCAGCCACCCTCTGGGATCTGCCCCATCCATGTGTCGTCTCCCCTCGTGTTTGCAGGGTGGTCGCCGCCATCAGCTGGTGGCAATGTGCTCCTTTTTCCACAGCCAGCGGGAGAAGGGGAGTGACTTCTCAGAACTCCTGAGTGGCTCACCTCTCAAGTGGCTTCACCTCAACCTGGCGGAACAAGCTGTGTTAGTTTCCTGTTGTTAAAGTACCACAGGCTTTGTGGCTTTGAACAGGAGAAATGTATTGTCTCACAGTTTTGGAGATCAGAAGTCAGGAATCAAGGCGTTGGCTGGGCTGTGTTCCCTCGGGGAGCTCTTGGGAAGGATCTGTTCCAGACCTCTCTCCTGGCTTGCTGTGGCTCCCTAGGGTGTGCTCATACTTCTGGTCCTCACATGGCGCTTTCCCTGTGCAGCTGTGTACAAATTTCCCCCTCTTTTTTTTTTTTAATAAGGCAACCAGTCATGATGGCTTAGGGTGTACCCTCATGACCTCATTTTACCTTGATTACCTCTGCGAAGGCCCTATTTCCAATTAAGGTCACATTCTGACATACTAGGGGTTAGGGCTCCAACATATCTTTTTGGAGGAAGGCACAATTCAATCCATAACCATAGCCCATCCCTGAAGTAAACCCTGCAGGGGGAGAGGGCTGACTGATTGGCTTAATCTTCTGCCTGGGGACGGGTGTTGGGCAGTTGTCCACGGTCCATTCTTAGGTCCTGGGAGAGTGATGGGGAGCCCAGCACCCGGCACAGATAAGGCTCCCAGAGCGGGGACTACAGATGCGCTGTGTTACTTGGAGCAAAATACTTGCCCTCTAAGCTTCAGTGGGAGCAACTCTAAAATGGGCAAGGTGCAGCCTGCCTGGGAGGGTGGCGGTACCAGCCCAGTGGGATGACAGATGACAGAGCCTCAGCACAGTGCCCGGCTACCAGTAAGCCTCAGTAAATGTAACCATCACTGGCTGTTGTTATGATTGCTACTTTAATACCTTGCTGCTGGCCATGATTGAAGAAGCTAAGTAGAATTATTAAAAGAGACAAGAATGTCACAGAGAACCAGGGGAAGTGAGAGCATTTGGCTCTGGAGTCTCTGAAATTAAGACCCTAGAACATTCATGCAAGGATCTCCGGTAATCAGCGAAGATACAGGCCCGAGGCTCTGGAGAACGCTGGGGACTGACGGATTTGTCACCGGATGACTGCAAAACTGTATGTGTAAACCAGCTAGCCGGCGCAGGCTGAGAAGGAGGATGTGGAAAAAACTCAGGGGTGCCCCTGCACTCAGACAGGGAGTGGCTGGAAAGAAAACGGGGATCCACACGTTCCTGACATCAATGTCTCATTCGGATAGTAAAAGATGTGAAAGAAAACGCTGTATTTGAGTGGCTTCAGCTCCAAAGGAAGAGGGGTTGCTGGGCAAAGTCACGGGGCCACACGTGTCCCCTGTGGGGGTTGGCTCAGCTGCACCCCTGCTTACTGGCACGCAGCGAGTGGAGAAAAGCATCCGGGGAAAGGGATCCGGGTGGCAGAGTTGTGGGGGCCGAGGGGTGAAAGCGGAACACTGGGGAGGGCGCTGGCGTTCTGGGCGATCCACAGGGCACAGGTAGAAGCAGGAAGGCAGTCTTTTGGACCGCAACCAGGTGGCCGGAAGTTGAGGCCCAATGTGGAGTTTGGTCAGGCCGAATTCAGAAAAGGATGTCAGGTATCGAACCCAGGACACCAAAGCCCTGGGGCTGGAGGAAGCTGCTGCAGCTCTCAGAGGGGCTAAGGTACCATGTGGAGGCTCTGCCCCAGTAGACACAGTCCAGCTAGATTATAACCTGGGCGTCACGGGGCTGAGGGAGCCGCGGCGGTTCTGGCCCACGTGGATGCACTAATAGGCGCAGAAAGCTAAAACTGTAGATGCACATTTGGGGCTGGGGGTGGAAATGATGACTCCTTAGGATAAATATGCTATATAAATTCTAGGCTTTTTTCTGTAGTCTGGACCAAGTTCAAGGCTCTGCAAATGTTATAAACCAAAAAGAATTTTTTTCCAACCTGTCACAATACTTTGAATTGATAAAATGTATGCACACTGTAATTATTTGATGGTTTACTCTTAAGTTGTGGGTCTAAACATCATGCTTCTGTGATGCTTTGTTTATGGTTGGTTTACACTTCCATTGTCTGTTCTACCTACAGTCCCTTGGAAAAACAGGGATTGGGTCCATGTCAATATACTCTGTACTGTCAAGCAAAGTTTATGACTAAAGATAATTCTGTATATTTGGGGGGGGTAGGTCAAACTACATTCTTTTGTTAATGGAAACTCTTTCCAGGATGGGAAGTGGGGGTCAGGTTCTAACATACTCATGTTCTGCAGTGAAGCCTGAGAGGGCAGTCAAGGAATCGGCATAAGACTCTCGGTTGCTGTCTCGTGGCTGTGCACACACGTCTTCTACTAAGGCAGTCACTGCTAAACTTTGCTGCACACTGGAATCATCTGGACATTTAAAAAAACCTTCCACTCCTAGACATTCTGATTTAGCGGGCAGGACAGCGTGTAGTCATTTCTTTCCCAGCTCCCAGATGATTCTGATGTGCTGCAGTTTGGGAATCACTGTCCTCAGGGCTTCTCTCTGACAATTCAAAGGAATAGCATTGTCATTGGATGTTTCAAAACACAAGTAATAAAACACATTATAAATCTGTATGATACTGGTTAAGGAATAAGTAGCGTAAATGGAAGATCATAAATATTATCATATCCTACAGTGTCTATAGTTTTGTAAACAGAAGAATAAATCAGTATCATAAATAGAATACAGAAGAAACTAAATAGTCTAGACTTAAATATATAAATATTCAATGACATAATGTACAGTGAAGGAAAACTCATGGATTGGTGAGAAAAAGAACTATTATTTAGTTAGAAGCATTGCCTAGCATTTTTTTTAAATCAAAATAAATTGTTGGGATTTTAGAGGGGGTTGATAAATAACCACCTCCATGCTGCTTATGTTCAAAATGAGAACTGGACATAGAATCAGAAAGGTGGACATCGGTATATTACACCAATCATTGAAAAAGATTCTAGGTGCGTTAGAAACTAGGCTGGCTAGCACTGTGCACCTGGACTGGCTAGACCTGCCCAGGTACAGTCCCCAGCAGCACTGAACACTGCAGGCCTTCCCCTGGGGCCAGTTCTTGCAAAGCTACAGGGCGGAGGAGCAGACAGGAATGAGTGTGGAGGTGGTGGTGGGGAGAGCAGATCCAAAGAGGAAAGCAGGAAGAGCCTGGCCTTCTACCTGGTGTACAGTCAGATGAGTTACCTGCTTATGGCACCAAAAAAAAAAAAAAAAAAAAAAAAAAATCAAAACCAAACAAACATAAGGAAGAGAGTCCCCTGCCATGGGGAAGCTTGAAGGAATGGGGATAGGAGGTGCCATTCCCCGCAAAGAGATCCTCTCTTTACACATCCGCTAATTTCACATAGATTATAGAGTTAAATGTAGAAGAATAAATCCTTGAAAAAACTAGGATACTATTTAGATGGCTGTTTCTCTGCCTTCCAAATGAGGATGGTCTTTCATAGCATTGGAATGATAAAAAGAATCACAAAGAAATGGATCAATAACCTTGACTACATACAATTTTGGGGCTATCAGATTATTAAAGATTTTTAAAAATGAAGATAATACATGTTGGTGGAAATATAAATTGAAGCAACCTCTCTGAGTATAAATCTGGCAATTTATTTTAAGAGTTTTAACATGTTCATATCTTTTGACTCAATAATTCCACTCTTAGAAACCCGAGAATGTAATCAATGATAGGGTCAGAGATTTATAACCAAAGCTGTTCATTTCAAGTTATTCATCATAATGAAAAAAATGGAACCACCTAAATAGCCCACACTAGCAGAATGATTAAATAAATGAGGGTGCCTCCACACTACAGGAGTGTTATATTTCGATTCAAAATGGAGTTTTTGAACACTTTTCAATGGGAAAATGCTTGCAAAAAATTAAGAAATGCAGGATGTAAAGACGAATATATTGCATAATCCTAATTGTGCAAAAAAGTTTTATTTTTAGAAACTATTCGAAGGAAATGCATTAAAATGTTAATGGTGATTGAGATTGTAGGCATTTTTATTTTAGTTTTTTAAAATAAAAATTCTGGTTTTTATGTTATTTTTAGGTGGATGTATACTACTATAAGTTTTTTATAATTATATTAATATAAGTTTTCTTTAAAGTTTCTTAAGTTTTTTTTTTTAAATGCATATACTCTGTTGAGATCTGAAAGTCGTCTGGTAGCATGGGGACGGAGAATCAAAACTTCCTGGGAACCACGTGTGAATAAGAAGGCGTGAGGGGCAGGTGGGGGGCAGAGCTTCCCCGCAAAAGCTAAAACGTCTAAGGGTGAAGACGGTGGGCTGCCGGAAGTGGAGTGGGGTTCATGCCAGCCCTTCTGTGAGTAAACACGGTGCGGTAACAGAGATTTTGAAGGAACAGGTGGCACTGTCTCTTTCCTCAGTTTGGTACAACAGGCTATCAGCCAGCCGCACTCCAGCGACACTCCCGGGACGAGGAAGGGAGCACGGTCCATGAAGCTTCCGGGGCAGGCCGCTTCGGGGAGAGGTGCGTGCGGGAAATGGGGGCGCGGAGCAGCCGGGCTGCGCGCAGTCCCAGGGCCGCTGGAGCGAGTCCCGGCACCTAACCCTCCGCAGTCGCGCTGCGCCGCGAGCACCTGCTCTCCGCGTCCTGCCCGGGCGCCGCCCGCTGCGCCAGCTCCGGGCACAGCCAGCACCGCAGGGAGCTGAGTGGGACGTCCAAACCAGCCCGGTCTGTCTCTCTCTCCGGGCAAAGCCGGCTGGATTTGTCTGCAAATCCAGCTTATAAAGTTCCTAACTGCGAGATTTCGTCTAGGCTTGGAGTGTTTGGCCTTGTACGGATTCACACGTGACTGCCACAGAACCTGCGCTCCCCCGGGTTGAGGAAGGAGCGCAGAGCGGGCCGGCAGTGAGGGCTGAGTCCGGGACAGACTCGGGGTGGACAGCAACAGCCCTCCAAGGTGAAGCTCCTCCTTCGGCCTTCCCCTTCCACCTCTCCTTTAAAAAATACATGTTTTTTTTTTTACCTCTTGAGCTTAATTAAACGTTTGAGGAAAGAAACCAGAAAACAAAAGCAGATTTACTCAGATTGGTGTTTGACTTTTATGAATCCTAGTTGGAATTTAGAAATATTGGGGAAATTTTGTTTCTCCTTTTTGAAAACCTGCCCTTTTTAGAGTTTTGGCATTATTTATGTGCCTTTTTTTTTTTTTTAAAGAAACACTCCCAAAACAAAAGCTGAGGACAGGTGTGCTGTCTTTGTATTAGAATCTCTGTATTTTCAATGTAGCACTGAGCCCAACTGTTGTGGACTATAACCTTGAAAGATTAGGAAGAGAAATAACTGATCTGTTACTGTCTTTTCCTATTTCCTTAGAATGGCGTTGCCCCCTTTTCTGTATTGTATGCTGTTGAGCCCAATCTAGGCTTAAATGTCTAAATTATTCAGTAGTACATGATGTAATTGATGCAGGATTAGAAAGTTAGAACAACGTGCAGTGACAAGAGACATGGGCAGCAAGGTGAGCTGGAGATTTTTACAATGTGCAGTGATGCTTCTGAAATGTGTGATTATCATACATAGTCAGCAGTACCCTGATGCTTCTCCCATGGTGGCTCTAACTGGAGCTTCTTCCTTTGTGCTTGGCACAAATGTGGTCCTGTTGGCTGTGTAGCTCTGCCTTGGGGCAGGTCCCTCTCCAGGCTGTGGGAATTTTCTGTAGAATCGGGACTAGGTTGGAGTTTGTGATGAGAAAGGGGAAATGTTTCATGTCTCGCTCTCATTTACTTTTCCCCACTGACTCCAGCAGGCACGCGGACCTAAATCAACTAGAGAACACCAGGGAGGAGAGAGGGGGAAGAAGCCAATCTGTTCTGGTGTCTGTCTCCCTGATCCTTGGAACAGGGAGCCGGCGTCACCTCTGAGCCCAAGTGTTCTTGTATGGGGAAAGCGTCCTTTTAAAGAATTAGTCTTCAGCATTCTGTCAATTATGGGCCTCCAAATCTGGCTGAGTAATTAAATGCCAGCTGACAGTAAATATCAAACTGCTTGGGAGCCGTAGCGAGATATAGACAAGTGGATTCGGTGTGATTGCTTTGGTAATTTGCTTTTTAATCTTTAATACCAATTAAATGCAGGGGAGCTGAAGCTTGTGCATTGCACAGATGAGACAGCCCATCGGCTGATGCCTTGAGCTGTCCGGCACGGATTTCTTGGCTCTGGTGACTACACCAGGTCTCAGGAGACAAGGAAGTTTGATTGACACCAGCAGACAGAGAAGTCCCCTCCCCTCACGGCACTGGCAGGGCCAAGCGTGTCCTCAAAGACTTGTGGTCAGTAACCTCCCTTGCAGTTTCTCCCCTCAGTTGTCCCCAGCACCTTTGTGGGTCTGGTTTGAGACCTGATTTACTTTTTTGCCCTTTGCTTTTGGCAGAGACAGGGAGAGGAAGAAAAGAAGCAATTCTTACTGAATACTTATCAGGAGGAGTTACATAGCGAGACTGCTCTTTGGTGATTTCTACCAGAACACCAAACTAGCATGAGCGCAGGCTTATGGCCCCAAGATCAACCCCAGGGGAACTTAAGAGCAGTGGGACATTTTGCAATATATGGAGACATTTTTGGTTGCCTCAGCTTCAGAGGGGCTGTTACTGGTATCTCTCTAGTGGATAGAGACCAAGGATGCTGCAGGGATCTTACGACATGCAGGTGGACACCCTCCGCCACCCCCGCCCAACGACAATCATCTGGCCCCAAGTTTCAGTGGTGCTGAGGTTCAGACACTTGCTCTAGAGTGAAGACAGGAACTTAAATGGAAAACTGTGAAAAAATCCTTGGGGTTGTAGAGGATTTTTGAACTCCTGAGTAGGGGAAGTGATGGCTTTGACTTGGAGCACGACAGCTGGGCACGGCGATGGGAAGATGAGCACCCGGGGAGGCTGTTTTTGCTTTCTGTCCACCATTGCGTTAGGAAACGCAGAGCCTGTCTTCGTACCTGTGACAACTCAAACTCTCGTCCAGTTTTCTGCAGGAGAAATGAATGCAGCACAAAAGCCCTGCGCTTGCTAGGAACTGACAAACATCAGTGGGAACTCACGTAGTTTGGGCAGTTGCTTCTACCTGTTTCCATCTAATGTTCTCTCTACCTGCTTCTCCTACCCACGGTGAATTATTATCTAATGGGTGTCTTGTTTTACAGTTGTTTCTTCTGGGTGGACAAAAAGTAATGTCTTGAACTAGGTAATTGCTTTGTGGAGCTGAGGATAATTGACTGTCGTTTTCTGGTACCTAAAGTTCCCCGATCTGGGGTTACTCAATGAGCTAATTAGGCTAATATTGACTCAAGTTCTGACAGAGTAGCTGATACTGCTAGGGAAAAGGAGCTCACTAGCCAAAATAATAAGACATTTGAGAAGTACAGCTATTTCAGAAGAAAACTGAAATAGTGCATTACAGATTCTGTTAGAAGCAGAGATATTAGAACATCTAGACCAAGAATTTAAAACAAGTCTAATAAATATAAAACATAAATCAAGAATAAGAAAACACAAAATGAACAAAGTAAATATTTAGATATAAAATACATAATAGTTGAATAAAGATGGATTATTTAGCAAAATGTATCTAGTTGAGGAATGAATTCGTGATTTGGAGCATCAGATGTAAGACATTTCTGAGAAAGATGATGGAAAGAACAAAGAAATGGAAAAGCTAACAGAGATGGAAGAAAGAAGAGTGGAAATCCAGTCAAAAGGGGTACCACAAAGACAGCAATGCAGAGGAGATCAAAGGATACAGGAAATAAAAGTAGAAAAGAGAAACTCTTAGGAGAAACAATAGATACTAACTTTTAAAAAATAAATAGAAAGAAAGACCTCAGATTTAAAGGGCTCATATAGTGCTAAAGCAGAGAGAGAAGGGAAAACTTGAAATCTCCTTAATTACAAATGGCAGAATAATAACTTTATAGTGGAGAAATCTGGAAGATGCCACCTTAGCCAAGTGATGTATCAACATCACTCACCCCCAATATGTGCTCAAAGAGGGCATATCACCTCTGTGATATTCTTCCCCAAATTCTATAACCTCAGTGTAATCATTAGGAAACATCTGTCAAAACCAAATTGAGGACCTTCTGCAAAATAACTGATGAGTATTCTTCAAACATGTCAAGGTCATGAAAGATAGTGGAAGACTGAAGAACTGTCACAGGCTGAAGGAGACCACCTGGAGAGGACATCTAGGTGCCATTTGGGATCCTGGTTGGAGCCAGAACACAAAGTGAACCCAAGTGGAAAAAATCAGTGATATGTGAATAATGTCTATAGATTAGTTAATAGTGTTGTACCATTGTCAATTTAATAGTTTTCTTAATTTTGCTATACTTACATAAAATGTTAACAGAGGGAAAATTGGGAAAAGGGAACAAAGAACTTTCTTTACTATCTCTGCAACTCTTCTGAAGTCTAACCTTCTTTCAAAATAAAAAGTAAAAAAAGAAAAAAACCTTGTCAATTACATCTAGAGTTGAAAAATGTGATGACAAACTAGTGATCGTATGACAGTTGCAATGACTCCACATCCTTGCCAACATAGGGTGTGGACAATCTATAATTTGGAACATTCTAATAGCTGCGTAGTGGCATCTTGTTGTGGTATTGGTTTGCATTTGTCTAATGACTAATGATTCGGAGCATCTTGTAATATGCTTATTTGCCATCTACTTAATGAAATGTCATTTTTTTTAATTTGGATTTTTTCTTGTGCTTTGAGAATTTTTCATATATTCTCAAAACAAACCAGATATGTTATTTACAGATATTTCCTTGCACATTTTGTGCAAATCTGTAAAATTCTAAAGGAAAGCTAGGATAAGATCTGTTACCTTGGGTTAGGCAAAAAGTTTTCAGGTTCAACACCACAAGCACAATCCATAAAATAAAAAATTAATAAGTTGGACTCTACTGAAATGAAACTTTCTCAGTGTCTTTTCTTGGTCTTAGTATCAGAGTAGGATCAACACCCAAATAAGGTTGCAAGTGTTTACTCCTCTTCTATTTTCTGGTAGAGGTTGTATAGAAATTTATATAATTTTTTCCTTAAAATTTTCCAATAAATCATGTGGGCCTGGAGCTTTCTTATTTGGAGGATTTTAAACAGAAATTTAATTTTCTCGATAGGTATATGACTGTTCAGGTTAGCTATATTTTCTTTGAGTGAACTTTGTGTCTTTCAATGAATTGGTCCATTTCATCTAAGATATAAAATTTATTCACATAAAGTTGATCCTATTATTCCTTCATTATCATTTTAATGACTGTAGGAGCAATAGTGAATGTCCCTTCTTTCATTCCTGATGCTGGTAATTTGTGTCTTTTCTCTCTTTTTTTATTGGGCAGTCTCACTAGAAGTTTGTCACTTTTATTGCTTTTATTTTTCTAAAATCCAGTTTTGAAATTTTTCGATTTTTTTTTCTCTATTGTTTTTCCACTTTCAATTTCATTGATTTCTGCTCTTAACCATATTATTTCCTTCTTTCATTTTGCTTTGGGTCTAATTCACTCTTCTTTGTGATTGGGCTGCATAGTCTCATCACTTGCTGTAGTAAGCCTCAGCTGTGAGTACACCTGTATGCTGAGTCCCACGAGTGCATCCAGCAAATCTCTGGATGTAATGGTGGTCTGGGGACCTCCAATGACCATGTAATGCAATCTGTAGGGATTTTGTAGATACCCTTCAAAAAGTTGAGGAAATACCTCTGTCTATATTTTTGAGAATTTTTATCATAAATGAGTGTTGTTTTTAATTCTTATTCATCTTATTTTTTGAATACTTTCTTGTTGAGCAGTTTTAGGTTTATAGCAAAGTTGAGGGGAGATTACAGATATTTCCCATATGCCCCCTGGCCCCTCACAGGCACAGCCTCCCCACTATTGATGTGTCCCTCAAGACTGGTACGTTTGCTGCAATTGATGCACTTATATTGACATATCGCTATCACCCAATGTTCTTAGCTATATTAGGGTTCACTCTTGATTTTGTACATTCTGTGGATTTGGACAAATGTCTGATGACATGCATCCATCGTTATAGTATTATACATACAGAGTATTTTCACTGCCCTAAAAATCATTTGTGTTTCACTCATTCACCCTCTCCCACTCACCAACCCTTGGAAACCTCCGGTCTTTTTACGGTCTCCATAGTTTCGCCTCTTCCAGAATGTCGTATAATTAGAATCCTATAGTATCGAGCCTTTTCAGATTGGCTTCTAATATACATTTAAGCTTTCTCCATGTCTTTTCACAGCTTGACACCTTCTTTTTAGTGCTGAATAATATTCCATGGTCTGGATGTAACACAGTTTATTCATCCATTCACTTACTGATTCACATTCATTCACGTCTTGGTTACTTCATGGTGTTGAATTTTGACAAACACTTTCTCTGCATTGATTGATATGATCATGTAATTTTTTCTCTTTAGCCTGTTAATATGGTGGATTGCATTTATTGATTTTGAAAGATTGAAATATTGAATGAAATATGTTTTTTGAAATTTTGAATATGACATCCCTGGAATAAACCCCACTTGGATATGGTGTATCATTCTTTTTATATAGTGCTAAATCCTATTTGCTAATATTTTGTTAAGGATTTTTTGCATCCATATTCATGAGAAATGTCAGTCTGTAGTTTGCTTTTTTGTACCATCTTTGTCTGATTTTGGTATCAGTAATACTAGCTTCATAAAATGAATTGAGATGTGTTCTCTCCTCTTCTATTTTCTGGAAGAGATAGTGTAGAATTAGTGTTAATTCTTGTTTAAACATTTGGTAGAACGTCCAAACCATCTGCTCCTGGAGATTTCTTTTTTGGTAGCTTTTAAATTATGAATTCAATTTCCTTAATAGTTATAGGGATATTCAAATTATCTGTGTCATATTAGGTGAGTTGGGATAGTGTGTGTTTTTGGATAAATTGGTCCATTTTATCTAAGTTGTCAGATTTATGTGTGTAAAGTTGCTCATATTATTCTTTTATTATCATTTCTGATGTCTGTACGATCGGTGTTGATGTATCCTGTGTCATTCCTGATGTTGTAATTTGTGTCTTCTCTGTCAATTTTATTGATTTTTTCAAAGAACTAGCTTTTAGTTTTATTGATTTTTAAATTTTTAAAATTGTTTTTCTGTTTCCAATTTCATTGATCCCTGCTTTTATCTTTATTACTTTCTTCCTTTTGCTTGCTTTGGGTATATTTTGCTCTTTTTTTTTCATGCTTGTGGTTGAAATTTAGCTTATTGATTTTCCTCTTCTTTGATAGACACATTTAGTGCTATAAATTTTACTCTCCACACTGCTTTGGCTGTGCCCCACATTTTGATATGTTCTTTTTTTCATTTTCATTCAGTTAAATATATTTTTAAATTTTCCCTTGAGACCTCCTTTTTTGCCCATGGTATCATTCCATGTAATTTGAATTGGAATAAGGGTTTTATTCCACTGTAACATGGAACACAGTCTGAATGATATCAATTCTTTTAAATTTGTTGAGGTATGTTTTGTGACCCATGATATGGTATACTTTCATAAATGTTCTGTGAGCACTTGAGAAGAATACATATTCTACTATTGTGTAGAGTGTTCTGTAGTTCCTGTTGGTGGATGATGTTGTTAAGTTCTTCTATATCTTTGCTGAATTTCTCTCTGGTTGTTCTGTTAATTGTTGAGAAAGGTTTGCTGAAGTCTCCAACTATAATTGTGAATTCGTCTGTTTCGCCTTTCAGTTCTGTCACTTTTGCTTCACGTATTTTACAGCTCTGTTATTTGGTGCATACAGATTTATGATTGCTGTGTTTGTTAGGGTGAATTCACTCTTTAATCAATATATACTGTGTCTCCTTGTCTCTGGTAATTTTCTTTGCTCTGAGGTCTATTTTATCCAATATTGACACAGCTTCTCCTCCTATCTTTTTTTTTTTTTTGGGACAGAGCCTCACTGTGTTGCCTGGGCTAGAGTGCCGTGGCATCAGCCTAGCTCACAGCAACCTCAAACTCCTGGGCTCAAGCAATCCTTCTGCCTCAGCTTCCCGAATAGCTGGGACTACAGGCATGTGCCACCATGCCCGGCTAATTTTTTCTATGTATTTTTAGTTGTCCAATTAATTTCTTTCTATTTTTAGTAGGGACGGGGTCTCGCTCTTGCTCAGGCTGGTCTTGAACTCCTGAGCTCAAACAATCCACCCACCTCAGCCTCCCAGAGTGGCTAGGATTACAGGCGTGAGCCACCATGCCTGGCCTATCTATAATGTTTTCGAGTGTCTCTTTTTGTATACCTTCTTCAGTTTTTTTCTAGGATTTATATTTTATTTTATATTAAAAAACTTATTTATTTGTATTTTATTGATATATAATAGTTGTGCATGTTTTTAGAACACATGTAATATTTTGATACAGGTATACAATGTATAATGATCAAATCAGGATAAAGATTTACATTTTATATATGCATAATTTATCACAGTCTACTGGTATTGCCATTTTGTCATTCAAATGAAGTATAGAAACTTTACTTCCTTTTATGTGCTTTTGCTGTTGTCATTATAATTGTCTTAATGTTTCCTCTCTATTTTAGAATGACATCAGATAGTGTCATAATTTTTGCTTCAACTATCAAATATAATTGAAAAAAATCAAAAGGAAAAGGGAAACTTATTTTATTTAATCATATATTTGTTTATTATATTCTTTCTTCCCTCCTGATGTTTCATGTTTCTTTCTTTTATCATTTCCTTTCTGTTTAGAGAACTTCCCTTAGCTGTTCTTTTAGGGTAGGTCTTTTGACAACAATTTCTCTTAGGTTTTTTTTTTCATCTGGAAGTGTCTTGATTTCTTCTTCATTCCTGAAGGATATTTTCACTGGTTATAGAATTCTGGAGTGACAGCTATTTTCCTTTAGCACTTACAGATGTTGTGCCACTTCATCTGATGATAAATCCACTATCATTTAAATTGTTTTTGTTCACGTAGTTAGGGTGTCATTTTTCTCTGGTGGTTTTTAAGATTTTCTTGTCTTTAGTTGTTTGAACTTAATTATTATGTGTTTTAGTTTGAATTACTTTGAATGTATACTGTTTGAAGTTTGGTCAGTTTTTTGAATCTGTAGGTCTATAACTCTTGCCAAGTTTGGGAAGGTTTTAGCCATTATTTCTTTGAGTACTCTTTTAGCCCTGACTTCTTTTTTCTTTTTGAACTTTAAGTCGATCATTTATTTATTTATTTAAATTTTTAATTTTTATCTATATATGATAGTTGTACATATTTATAAGGTACATGTGATTTTTGATACAAGCATACAATGTGTATGATCAAATCTGGTTAATTAGGATCTGAATCACTTCAAACATTTATTTTTTCTTTGTGTTGGGAATATTTGAAATCTACCTTTCTAGGTATTTTGAAATATACAGTAAATTATTGTTAACTAGAGTTGCTCTATTGTGATAATGAACACTTAATCTTATTCTTTCTACTGTATTTTTGTGCCCATGTAACCAACCTTCTTTATTCCCTTCTCCCCATTACCTTTCCCAGACTCTGGCAACCACCATTCTATTCACTGCCTCTGTGAGATCAATCTTTTTTAGCTCCCACATATGAGTGAGAGAATGTGGCATTTATCCTTCTATGTTTGGCTTATTTCTCTTAACATAATATCCTCCAGCCTGCCTTCCTTTTCATCTCTTTTTGGACTCCAATAACACAAATGTTATATTTTTTGTTATAATCTCACAGATCACTAAGGCTCTGTTTTATTTATTTTTTCCAGTCTGTTTTATCTTCATTACTTACATCGGATAACTTTTTTTTGTTGTTTTTTTTTAGAGATGGGGTCTTACTCTGGAGTGCAATCATAGCTCGCTGCAGCCTTGAACTCCAGGGCCCAAGCAATCCTCCTACCTCAGCCTCCCAAGTAACTGGGATTATAGGCACATGCCACCATGTTCAACTAATTAAAAAAAATTTTTTAAGAGACAAGGTCTCACTGGGTTGCCCAAGCTGGTCTTGAACTTCTGGGCTCAAGTAATCCTCCCACCTTACCATCCTGAGTAGCTGGGATTACAGGCATGAGCCACTGCACCCAGCCGCATTGGGTAATTTCTATTGTTTTATCTACCAATTCACTTATTCTTTCTTCTGTCTCTTGCATTCTGCTGTTAAGCCTGACCACTGAACTTTTTCTCTCAGTTATTGCATTTTTTCTGTTGCTAGATTTTCCATTTGGTTCTTCTTTATATCTTCTATGTCTTTGCTGAAGCATTCTATTTTTTCATCTGTTTCAAGTAATCTGTAATTGCTTGTTGAAACTTTTTTTTTGAAATACCATGTTTGCTTTAAAATCTTTGTCAGATAGTTCTAACATCTCTGTCATCTCAGTGTTGCCGTCTATCAATCATCTTTTTTTAAAAAAAACTCTGTTGGGATTTCTCTTGTTGTTGTATGAACGGTGGTTTTTCAATGGAAATATTTTTACGTGATTTTATGAGACTCCAGATCTTGTTAAATTTGCATTAGCTGGCTTTTGTTGACACTGCTCCAAAAGGAAAAGGAAGAGTTGCTGCCTCACTACTGATGGGTAGAAGCAGAAGTCCAGGTTCCCCACTTATCCCCTATCGACACCGAGGGCAGGAGCTATTGTTTACTGATGAGTATGGTTGGGGGTTCTGGTTTCCCATGTTGTCTCCACTGACAATGCAATGGATGTGGTCTGATTAAGGCTGGGTGATAGTGAAAGTCCTGACTCTTCACTAGGCTTCCTCTGGCACCACTCCAGCAGGGAAGGGGAGGAGCACCTTGGTACTGATGGGTTACAGTGGAGGTCCAGGCTCTTCATACAGTCTCCACCAGAGTTGTGTTGGTGGGGGAGGTTTCCTTACTAGTTGATGGAGATGAAGTCCTGACTCCCTGCTTGGCCTTTCCTGATATCCCCCAACAGGGATGGTGAAGTGCATTTGTACAGCTTGGTGGGGGTGAAAATCTAGGCTCCTCACTCGACTTTTGTTAGCATGTGTGTGGGTGCAGCTATCGCTTTTTCAGTGATGTCTGTTTGGAATTGAATGGTCATTGTCCAAAATTTTCTGTCTTGCTAGCCTACCTCTTTCCTGGTCTTTGGACTATAGAGAGTGGACCTTTGTTGGAGGTGCTTATTTTGTCTTTGATGTCTCTGGGTTGCCAGCTTCTTCAACCCCAAGTCTGAGATATACAAGCATACCTCAGAGTTATCGTGGGTTTTGTTCTAAAGTGAATATTGCAATATAGTGAGTTGCACAAATTTTTGAGTTTCCCAGTGCATATAAAAGTTTACACTATATGGTAGTTTATTAAGTGTGCAATAGCATTATGTCTAAAAAAACAATGTACATACCTTAAAATACTCTATTGCTAAAAAATACTAATAATCATCTGAGCCTTAAGTAAGTTGCAATCTTTTTGCTGGTGAAGAATCTTTCCTTGATGTTAATGGCTGCTGACTGATCAATGTTGTGGTTGCTGAAGGTTGGGGTGGTTGTGGCAATTAAAAAAATAAGACAACAATGAAATTTTCCACATGAATTGATTCTTTCTTTCACAAAAGACTTTTCTGTAGCATGTGATACTGTTTGATAGCATTTTACCCACAGTAGAATTTCTTTCAAAATTGGAGTCAGTCCTCTCAAACCCTGCCACTGCTTTATCAACCAAGTTTATGTAATATTCTAAATTTTTTATTGTCATCTTAACAATGTGCACAGCATCTTCACCAAGAGTAGATTCCATTTCAAGAAACCACTTTCTGGCCAGGTATAGTGGCCCACGCCTGTAATCCTAGTACTTTGGAAGGCTGAGGTGGGAGGTTCACTTGAGTGCAGGAATTTGAGGTTGCAGTGAGCTATGATGATGACACTGCACTCTCGCCTGGGCAACAGAGTGAAAACTTATCTCACACACACACACAAAAGAAACCATTTTCCTTGTTCATCCACAAGAAGCAACTCCTCCTTGTCTGTTCGTGTTTGATTATGAGATTGCAGTGATTTAGTCACATCTGCAGGCTCCACTTCTAATTTTATTTCTTTTGCTATTTCCACCATATCTGCAATTACTTCCTCCACTGAAATCTTGGCTCCCCTCAAAGTCATCCACGAGGGTTGAAATCAGCTTCTTCCAAACTCTTACTCATGTTGATATTTTGACCTCATCCCATGAATGTTCTTAGTGACATCCAGAATGATAAATCTTTTCCAGAAGACTTTCAATTTACTTTGCCCAGATCCATCAGAGGAATCACTCTCTATGGTAGATATAGCCTTACAAAATGTATTTTTTAAATAATAAGACTTGAATGTCAAAAACACTCCTTGATTCATGGGCTGCAGAATGGATGCTGTGTTAGTAGGCTTGAAAGCAACATTGATCTCCTTGTACATATCCATCAGAGCTCTTGGGTGTCCAAGTGCATTGTCAACGAGCAGAAATATTTTGAAAGGAATTTTTTTTTTGGATTAGTAGGTCTCAACTGTGATATTAAATTATTCAGTAAAGCATGCTATAAACAAATATGTTGTCATTCAGGCTTTGTTGTTCCATTTATAGAGCACATGCAGAGTAGATTTAGCATAATTCTTAAGGGTTCTAGGATTTTCAGAATGGTAAATGAGTATTAGCTTCAACTTAGAGTCACCAGCTGCACTAACCCCTAACAAGAGAGTCAGCCTGGCCTTTGAAGCTTTGAGGTCATGCATTGACTTCTCCTCTCTAGGTATGAAAGTTCTAGATGGCATCTTCTTCCAATATAAAACTATTTAATCTATATTGAAAATCTACTGTTTCGTGTAGCCACCTTCATAACTTGGCTAGATCTTCTGGATAACTTGCTGCAGCTTCTCCATTAGCACTTGCTGCTTCACCTGGCATCTTTATGCTATGAGATAGCTTCTTTCCTTAAACCTCATGAACCACCTACACTAGCTTCCAACTGTTCGTCTGCAGCTTCCTCACCTCTTTCAGCCTTCATAGAATTGAAGAATTAGGCCTTGCTCTGGATTAGGCTTTGGTTTGAGAGACTCTTGTAGACATTCTCTCTAGACCACTAAAACGCCACACTAGCAATAAGGTTGTTTTATTTTCTTATCATTCATGTGTTCACTGGAATAGCATGTTTAATTTTCTTCAAGAAGTTTTCCTTTGCATTCACAACTTGGCTGTTTGGCAAAAGAGGCCTAGCTTTTAGCCTATGGCAGCTTTCAACATGCCTTCCTCACTAAGCCTATTATTTCTGGCTTTTGACTTAAAATAAGAGACATGACTCTTCCTTTCACTTGAACACTTAGAGGTCATTGTAGGATTATTAATTGGCCTAATTTCAAAGTTGTTGTGTCTCAGGGAATAGGGAGGCCTAAGGAGGGGGGAAGACATGGGGGAATGGGTGGAGCAGTCAGAACTTTATTAAGTGCATTGTCTTATGTAGGCACAATTTGGGGCACCCCCCAAACATAGTAACATCAAAGATTACTGATCACAGATCATCATATAAAATATAATAATAATAGTAAAAAAGTTGGAAATATTGCAAAAAAGTTGGAAATATCCCAAAAAGGGATACAGAGACACAAAGGGAGCACATGCTGTTGGAAAAATGGCACCAATAGACATCCTCAATGCAAGACTTCCTGCAAGCTTTCAATTTGTGAGAAATGCAATATCTGCAAAGCACACTAAAACAAAGTACAATAAAATGGGATATGCCTGCATAAAGCAAAAGGGAAACACAGGGAACATACCATTGTCTTATTCTTTAGGTCTCAAAGTACCTAGCTGGTATTCCTTCTTCTCTTTGCCTTTCAGTTTTCTTGTGTTTTCTGTATTTATAATTTCCAGGGTTTTCAGTTGTACATTTGGCCTTCTGCATCGGCAGGCTGCACATCCACAGAAACAATCAACCACTTATCAAAAAAATAATAAAAATTAACAATATAATATAAAGTAATAAAAATTTAAAAAATATGGTACAACAACTATTTACATAGTATGTATATTATATTAAGTATTATAAGTAATCTAGAGCAGACTTAAAGTATATGAGAGAATGTATGTTATATGCAAATACTACAACATTTTGTATAAGACACTTGAACATCCACAAATTTTGATATCTACAGGGGTCATAAACAAACCCCCTACAGGTACTAAGGATGACTTAATTAGTTGAAGGAATAAGGAAAGTACATTTACTCCATCCTCCCTGAAGCAGAAATCTCACACTTTTATTTTTAACCTACCTTTGACTTTCTATTTAATGTGGGTTGTTGCAGACAGCATATTTTTGAGTGCTAACCTTCTCCCCTTTTTAAAATCCAAGCTAATAATCCCTGTTCTATCATTGTATCATCCACATCTAATTGTGTCATTTATAACTAATGTGATAATTGATATATATGAATTTAATTTTACTACCTTGCTAGCAGTTTTATATTTGTTCTGTTCTTTATTTTTTTCTCTTTTTCTGCCTACTTATATTGTAAAATCAGAGAATAATCCCAAGTAAAATTATACCACTTCATGTGTAAAGTAAGAATCTTAGAACCATGTATTCCCAATTTCTCCTTCTCATCCATGAATATTCAATACATTGCTGCTATTTTTGCTTTAGACTATCAGTTATCTTTTAGAGTAAATGAAAATAAGAAAAAGATTAATTCTTTTAATTTTTTTCTTTTAATTCTTTAAATAGTAAAATACTATTTAAAATAGTAAAATGCCTTCACTTATGCCACTTCTGGTATTCTTTATTTCTTTGTATAGATCCAAGTTTCTTTCTTGTACCATATTCTTTTTGACCAAAAAACTTTTTTTAATATCTCCTGTAATGTAGATATGCTAGTAGTAAATTTTCTGTTTTGGTTTGTCTGAGAAAGTCTTTATTTTCCTTTTATGTTTAAAAGACATTTTCATTTGGTGTAGAATTGTGGCTGACAATTATTTCTTTCAGAACTTTGGAAATGGTACTCCATTGCTTTCTAGCTTCCAAGGCATCTTAAGGGAAATGTGATGTAATTCTTATTATGAACCTGCTTCTCTTTTTGTTATGGAGTGGGGTAGTCATTCTTTCCTGATTTGTACCTCCTTGAGAGGAAGACAAACGTCTTAAATAGTATTTTTTAAAAAGGTATTTAATGTTTTAGTCTAGTTATACTTGTTAGGTTATAACTCTCCGCCACTCACTTCTGCTGTGCAACCTGGTTCCTAACAGGCCATGGACCAGTACCAGTCCGTGGGCCAGGCATTGGGGACCGCAGCTCTAGAGGGCACAAGAACTGGGGGAGGCCACACAGTCTTATAGTCTTTCTTTACAAACCCCACTGGGTACACACAGAGAAGGGACGTTTTTAAATATTTTATAACCTAACAAGTTTGTTACTGACACGCATGCATTTTACTGCTTATACTTATGTTTCTTTAGTTTTGTGCCACTGATCTACATTTTTCCCCCCATGCCTGTACCATGCTGTTTTGATAACTGCAGCTTTATAGTAAGTTTTGAAATCCAGAAGTGTGAGTACTCTGAATTTGTCATTTAAAAAGATATATTGTATTGGATTTTGTATTTCCATATAAATTGTACAATCTGCTTGTTGATTTCTGGAAAAAATGCTGCTGGAATTGGGCATGGTTTGTTACACAGCAGTGGCTAACGGGACCAATACCATTTACTCATAGTCATTTATCATGTACTGCTATCTACCTCTTCCTCCCATGAGCTGCTTCAAAGCACATGTCTCTTACTTTGCTCAGTGGGTCTCTTTTTTTGGACCCATGTGAAGTATTTTGCCTTTTTATCTATTACATTTTATATGATTAGGTTTGCTGAAAATCTCAGCCAGTCAGTCATCAGTTCTATCATCCAGTGTTTCTTCTGTGTCTCTCAGCTGTGGTCATTTACAATTTCAATAACCATGCTTTTTTCTGCCTTTATGCAAGCACAGAATAAAAATTATTGAGCAAACCAGGAGAGAGGCCTGGACTTTGGCGTGAACCATGGAACCCAAGTGTCTCCACATGATACCTGGGGGCTGACCCGCTACAACAATAATTGGAAATTGTAGGAAACTGCTGAGAAACATCAGGGAGAGTGGGATTTTATCTATGGGGGCAAATCTGAGGTTTTCTGAGGGACTTTTTGTCTTTGCAAATACAGAAGATGACTATTCCTTTTGATGAAGAAAGAATTCAGGGATAAGATCCCTTCAGCTGTGCCTCATAAAAGATGACTTACAGCAAGATCTCTAGGTAAAAGAACACGTCTTTCTTGGAAACGTGCAGGACAGGTGAGTCCCAGAATGTCCTTCCTCAGTGGAAGCCAGGAGGGAAAATCAAGATCACAGTAGAAGAAAAGCCTCACTCCACAGTGCTAGAAAAACCACCCTAGAAGTCTTGGACAGTCTTTTAATGGTTGAAATTATATTAAGGAAGAAAGAGATTCAAGAGAGAAAAATTGACCCACTAATAAATGAGAGAATAAAATTAACATTGACTCTCTACTGCCTGGGACTCTAAGTGTACTTGGCAAATCAGTTCCCAGCAAGAAAAACAAAAGCTGTGTGGACGATTAGGAAATAACATCTTGCAGGACTAGCAACTTTGTAGGACAAAGTGCCATTTGAGAAAGCGAGACATGGGAAATCAGAATAGATGAGAAGTTTGCTTATTTCCCTCTCTCTAGAGCTCCTTTCCCTCCCTGTCTGGGCCATTCAGCGATGAGGGAGTTCCAGAAGATCATTGTCTCCTTGGGAAAGAGCCTTGTCAAATCCAACGCACAGGGTTGCCATCAATGAGGGTGGAGGAAGATAGTTGTCTGAGGAGGTGTGTCGTGATGAGATAGGAGAAGGGACTTGGGCTTCTCACTCGTGCTGTCACGGGAAGGCAGGACATCGGGTATCCTCATCTGCTGGAAGAGAGGAACTATGGATACCACACCGGTTTCCCACTCCCTCTCTGTGGTCACAGCACTCGTCAACCCTCCTCCGGAGAGCTGACCTTCTGCGTCCCATGTACTTTTGGTGGGGCTGCCAGTGGGAGAACCCTGACTTGTCGAGTACAGGGATAACCTGCACATAACCCCAGCCAGCCCAACCTAGAGCGGATAGTCGGAGGGGCAGATGAGGAGATAAAGATGGTCAGAGTTGAGCCACCCATGGGCTCAATGCCATGATTCACTTTGGCGCTGCTTCCTGGCCTTCCCAAGGCTTGGATGTTGAGGGCTTCCATTGCTTTAGTGGAACATGCCGATATTCTTCCTATAAATACTTTTTTTCCCTCATAAACTTAAGTTAAACAGTGACCAGTTAGTTGTTTTTAACTAAAGAAGGCTACCCAATATCAGGGCAGAGAGCACTCGGTGACATAAAGAGAAAGCTTCAGACAGAAACACAGAACCACTTTGTTTTTATTGCTGAGATGGGACAGCACTTCCCACGAGTGTGCGGGCTGCGTGTCAGTTCTCCGAGTCCCCGTTTAGGTGCAGGGGCGGTGTGAGACCTGGAACAGTATGCTGCAGTGCTCCGAGCCTGTGGTATCAGCTCTCTCACTCCCGGGGATAGTTCTAGAGTAAGAACATATTATGAAGTGCTTTGATGATTTTGGAAAAACGATTAACAATTAATCCAAGATAGTATGAAATCTGGGCCTCTCAGAATGCCTGGTGGTGACTCATGTGAGAATGGTGCTGCTTTGCATTTTGATTCTGCCACACTCTTCCCCATCGAGTTCCCAATCTGGTCTAGAAAGGAAGGAAAACACACAAAGACAAAAACCCTCTGCAACTAATTAATTATTTTGCTAGTGTGAGAGGGAAGTGGGGGAAAAAAAATTTTAAAACCAAATAATAATAATTTTTAAAGGAAGCCAACCAACACATTTCCATAAAGCAAATATGTTGGACCTGGTAGGAGGCGGCAGGCTCATGTGAATGCTAAAACCTCTCCAAATTTGCATAGATATATTTTTAATAGGAGCTTATGAAAACAAATACTCCAGCACAAATAATTATAATGTTTTAATTGCATTTCTTCAGGGCTTTTAAAATTTTCTAAACTAACAACCATATATAAGACAGTGTTACTATGTGGTGAAGGTTCTGGCAGAGCCATTTGTTTTTCTTGATCTACACGAGGAAAGAAGGTGTAGACGTGGCTTGTTCTCCTCTCTGGATTGTAGGAGTGCTGGGGACACAGGTCTGGTGCCTGCAGTCCTGTCTAGAGAAGAGAGTCACAGCTCCTCGTAGGTTCTGTAGTGTTTTGTCACCCCTTAATACAGTGCATGCGCAAATGTGAGCAGGGAGTTTAATGAACACTTTTGAATGGGAATCATTCACCAATATTTTGGCAGCATCATGTTGCACAGTTCCTGGGTCACAGAACACCAGAAATGGAAGGGCCCAGAGAATTCAATGGTACCTACAGGCTGCAAAGCCAAGGTGCTGTAGAACTCCCACATCCTCCTAGGGGGCCCTGCCTCATCCCTCTTGCTGCAAACTGGCCTGGAGCTGCAGTGGTCAGAAGGCCACCTCCAGGGCCTCCAGCTGTAGCTGGCTGGTGAGTTTTTTGGTCATTCAAAATGAAGAGTTCCTCCGCTGCTCTTCACTCTTCCACAGCTATCTGGAGCTGACTCCAGATTCCGAGGTGTCTTATCTTATATTCTCGGTCGAGCTACGGACACTTTGATCATAGGATCTTATATTTTGCTGGAAAGAACTTTCAGCAGTTGTTTTAATCTTCTCGTCTCACTGTAGCTCCCAAATCTTTGGCAAATAAAGACAAGCCCAGCTGTATCCTCAGCACCAGGTTCCTCCCTTCACTCCCAGTGAGTTGAGTTTGGGTGACACGTGCGGGCCTAGGTGAACCCCAGGAGCCCCATCCAACCCTGGGTGGGACAGATGCTCACACCTTGCTCATCAGATACTTGTGGTTGGATGTGGGGCCACCTGGGCATGTATCTGGACCACGTGTGTTAGCTGCATTTCTAGGAGCAAGGTCTAGCTCTTGCAGTTTCTCTCCAGCCTTTGTCTCTTTTTTGGATGGGAGTCTCAACTTTGCTCCTTGCTATGTGTGACTGAGGCCAAACAGCCTCACTGAGGCTCAGTTTCCTCCCTTGCAACGTGAGGATGACGCTACTACTTCACGGTGATGCTGCTATTGTTACTTACAGGCTAGCTGGCACAGCGAAGAGCCTGGCATTGTCATGAGGGAGGTGCTCACGCTCTGTGGATGCGATTCTTCCCTCCTGCCACTCCCCTCCCTGGAGCTGAGCTGGCGCACTGTTCTGGTTTCCACTGTGGCCATGGGGACTTGCTCTGAGAGGACAAGGCCTCTGATACCTGGTGCTGTTGCTTCTCTGGGCTTCCTGGTATTGCCTGTCACCGGCTCCACCAGCTTCGAGCCTCCCTGCTCTTTGTCTTGGATTCTCCCCGGTGCCTGCCTGAACTTGGGCTGCGACTGCCCTTTCCCCGGACGCCTCTCCAGGGCTGGCTCCTTCCCCGGGGCCTCCAACGACCCAGCTTGCTGTGTGCTGCTTTGACTCCTCAAGATTCCCAGGGGAAGATACCAGAAAAGCTCACAGACCCAAATTGACTTTGGTGGTATTACTATTATGTATGTTTACACTTTTCCCTGCCTAGCCCCACCTCCCTGCAATCCTCCCGAGTCTCAAAAAGGAGAAACATCTGTCTGCAACCTCCAACTCGGAACTGCCACCCACTAAATAAAAAAACATTCTGCGAAAGTTGGGTGTGGCAGGAATAGAAAGACAGTTGGGTGTGGCAGGAATAGAAAGACGTAGAGCCCGCCAAAGGTCAGTGAAGCCTGCTGTCTGATTCCTGGCAGTGTGAGCATGAAAATTCAAGAGGCAGAGCCAGAGAGGAGGGAGGGCGTAGAGGTGAGGTGCTGGGGGGGAGAGGGAAGAGGAGGAGGAGGGAGAAGAGGGAGGGATTAAGAGAAAGAATGAGAGAAGAAAAGAACAGTGCTCGGAATGTTTTCTGTTTATTCTTTTATTCTTAAATGCAGGAAAAGTTGCTGAACCTTACTTCCCTTGCTTTACAAATGCAATTCTGGTATTTACATAGAGCGTTTACACTACAGCGTTTCCATTTGTTCATCTGTTCCATATGTAGTTTGTGTTCTGCTTGTTTTCACATGCATATATTTCGTCTTCCCCACTGCACGCCGAGTCCAGTGCTTTGTGTCGAGTGAAAGGGTTGCCACAGCTCGGCGCATGCGTGTCTGGACTCCCCTGCCTTCTCCTCGGCCACAGCCTCCGCAGCGCTCTTGCTTTCCCTGCTGCCCCAAGGCCGGCGTTCCCAACGTTCTTCTCTTGCTCCTTCATACCTTCATAGTCCTCACGTCATTTTGCTTCTTAAAGCGTGTTTCCTATTCCTAACATCCTTCTTATTTCTGCTGCCACATTTTAGTTCTGCTTTCGTCACTTCATACCTGGACTATTGGCAATTCTCTTTGCATTTCTCCCTCCGGCCACTCTCTCTACCGCTACCTGTTCAGTCTCCTTGAAAAGAAATCTGTTATCAGACGGCATTCCTCTACTTAGAAACAGTCCCTGTTGCTCACCAGGTCAGTTCATCTCTGTCGCTGGCCTGGCGTTCCCGGACGGGCCTGCCCTGATGTCTGCATCACTGTGTCTCCCACTTTCCCAGTGTGTGGTCTTCTCCTCCAGCCGGGAGTGGGCTCGCTCTCCCCCAAGTACACAGGGCCTCCCGCAGCCGGCCTTGCCTTACGCTGCCTCCCCTGCCAGGGCATTTGTTGCCATCTCTTCCTCCTTTCCACATTCAGGGGTCAGCTAATGTCCTCTCTCATCAAGAAGCCTAGTGCTGTGATCTGAAAGTTTCTGTTTCTCCAAAATTCGTATGTTGAAATTTAATCACCAATGTGATGGTGTTAGAAGGTGGGACCTTTGGGAGGTGATTAGGTCATGAGGGTGAAGCCCCGACTAAAGGGCTTAGTGCCCCTATAAAAGAGGCTGCAGAGGGCTGCCTGCCCCCTCCATCATGTGAGAATAGGGTGAGAAGGCACCATCTATGAACCGGGAAGTGGGCCCTTATCAGACACAAAATCTACCAGCAACCTGGTCTTGGACTTCCTGGCCTCCAGAACGGTAGTATATAAATGTCTGCTGTCTGTGGAACCACCCAGTTTATGGCATTTTGTTACAGCAGCTTGAATGAGCTAAGATACCTAGTCAGTCATTCCAGACCACAGAATACCCAGATCTCCACGGCACATATTGTTCACTTTGGGATTTAATCCTATGTTCTCACATGCGGTTATGTCATGTGTTAATATATCCTAGCATTCCAACATAACTGTGCACCTTCTGTGACCAGGGACCTAGCCGTGTGGTACTGCAGCCTTTCAGCACCCCAAGCACCCCCACGGCGAGGCGGTATGTTAGGTGCTGGGTTCGGAGGCGAATGAGCACACAGCTACAGATATGGTTCATCCAGTGCTTAGATTTTGGCTTCGGCAAGACCTAATAAAGTCAAGTTGTGCTCCACCGCTTAGCAGCAAATTCCGCTGCACCTTTCAGACTCAGTTTCTTCACTGGTTAAATGGGGATATTGAATAGATCATCTGTATTACGTTCCTAGCTTGTTCCTTGACACATTGGAGGGCTGTCAGTAGATACTAGGTCCTTTCTCTTCTGATGATAAGAGCTATTTTCATAGGTGGCTTCTACTATCAAATATTCTCTGCTTATTACCTACATGGTATTATCTGATAAAGAAAGAGCGAAGCACAGAAAATCACCAGTTCTGCTCTAGTTTTACATAGAATGTGGAGCACAGGTCCCCGTGGACCTTACTCCTTGGCTGGATGGCACCGAATGTGGAATCTGCCGGTCAGCTGTCTGTGGCACTGTGGAGTCCCCACCGAGGGTGCAGATCAGTCGCCTGCATGGGCTTCTGGCTTCCTCATTACTTTCTTGTCCACTGGTTCACCCAGCAAGGCTGGAGCACACAGTAGGCCCGTCATGGACACCCGCCAAGTTGATTAGATGGAGAAGGCTTGTTATTGCGGCAGGTTGAAGCCAACAGGGAGCAGAGTGTGTGTCGAGTTCGTGCAGACGTTGCCCAGAGGGAGGTGGCGGGCGTAGGGGTGGGGGGCCGTGGGGGGCTGCCTCCGCTTCTGTTCCTGCCATCTGGTTTTGCCTTTCCCTGCTGCTCCCTCCCGCTTGGTCTCCTCCGCCTGCCCTGCTGTTCAGTTCTATCCCAGGGCGGCCTCCAGCCAGGGCCTGCTCCCAGGTCTCTGTGTGATCCCAGCAGGGAGGGAGGGGGTCAGACAGGGTGTGTGCACACATGTGCGTGGAAGAGGGGCCAGGAGTGTGTGGGAGTGTGGAAAAATGAGAGTAGGTGAGAAAATGGGAGGGAGAAAGGAAACGAGGCAGGGAGGGTGAGAAAGGCAGGGGGGGAGGGGGAAGTGAGAGAGGAATGGAGTAAGGGGGCTGGGTGAGAAGGATGAGGGTGGAGAAAGTCTCTGTGTGTGTGTGTGTGTGTGTGTGTGAGTGAGAGAGAGAGAGAGAGAGAGAGAGAGAGAGAGAGGAGTGGTGAGAGGGAGAGAGAGAGAACTTTAATTGTAAAAGTAAGAATCCGCATCCAGCAATTAGAATGACAGGGTCAAAGGGCAAGAGACTGAACCTAGGGCACAGCAGGAGCAGAACACAGATGGAAGATGAGTCCGAATGTTCCCAGAGCAGCGGAAGAAGCACGCGGGACGCAGGCGTGCATCTCTGGCTGGAATCGGAGCTGTCATCCTCTCTGGAGCATGCAGCCTCTTACCTTTTGGGTCCACGTTGGGACTTTGTTGTTTCCTCAGGGACAGGACATGAAGAGATCGGCTGCATGCTGCTCCCTGTCATTTTGGAATAGGGTGGAGGGATGTGCTGACGGGATCTCCTTGGAGGGCTATTTGCCATATGACAAAGGGCCCAGTCTCTAAATAACTGTTGCCCCCACATTTTCCTGCAGCTGCTCTCTCTGCAAATCTGGTCCCGGGGAAGTGTGTGGAGGATGGATCATTGGTCAAAGGCCTGGCTACCTGCTGCTCCTCCCCTCTGGAGGCTCCTCCGTCTCAGAGGGGGAGCTGGCTGCACAGCTGGGGAAGGTCTTGCTGCTTGGAGCAACTAGGCTGCTTCTGTCAGTTTCTAAGCTGGACCGGAGTCTGGCACCAGGGGAGCTGACTTCACTGAGAGTAGCTTTCCTCCCTTAGAGCTTTGAAATTGCCATTTCTCAACAGAACTCGATTCCCAGGAAACTCTCTATTAACCTGAGGAAAGTTCTGATGGAGAGAGACTCTGTGATTGCATCTCTGGGACCAAAGATACACTTAATGTGGTCTTTTTGTGGGGAGAAGAGAGATGTGTGAGGTCACATTTGTGTCCCAGGGAAAGATTGGGGTGAAAAAATTGACAAGTTAACAGGAAGGAACCGGAGTCCCAAGGGTGAGATGATGGCCTGAGCTTCCAGATTTGAGGCTAAAATCTACATGTGGCCACCAGGGTGTTGGGTGACCTGGCCAGTCCTCTTCTCCTGAACTGTCGGTAGTTTCCTGGGCTCACGGGGAGGCTTGCCCCATACTCCTTCCTGTGAGTTGTGGAGACATTTGAATAATGAATTCTGTTTAAGACTGAAAACCTCGAAGTTCCATCTGTAACAAGACTCGAAATAATTACAGATGATGATTGCCTGGTACACTCAGCCAGAAAAAACAGAACAGCTTTTGGCCGCCAGCAATTACAAGCAGCACCGGCTTCAGCACAGACAGAACTTTTAAATGAATACATGAATACATTGCCGAAGATCAGAAGGCCAGAGAGACTGTTGGAGCTGGGGGTGGGGGGTGGGGAGTGAGTTGGCAAAACTGAGTGACTTCACCCACTACAGGGAGAGAGATGGGTGGGGGGTGGGGGGAGAAAGAGAGAGAGAGAGAGAGAAATGAGTCTCCCCCAACCCTCAACCCTCTGCCCATCCTGATTTATAACTATGAAAGAGCAAAAGGAATTGACTTGGAGTAGCATCCTAGGGGTACTATATTTTAGGGCTTTCTCCAATTTAACTCTTACTGTGGGAGACAGTGAGATAAAGTAGCTTGTTTGTCATGGATGTGGTTTGGAGTTATAGGACATGGTGTTTCTCTTCTTGTATGTGTAGGGGAAATAATATAAGCTTTGAAATCGGAAAGAGCTGGGCTCAAAGGCCAGTTTTTCTACAATTGTTATTTTGCCTGGCCACTTAACTACTCTGAACCTCAGTTTTCTCATCGTGTGTTCTCACAGGGATTAACCAGGATAACGTCTCTGAAGTGCCTTTCGCTGCCATCTGGAATAGGGAAAGTCTTCAGCAGGTGGGGCCTCCAGCCACAGGTTCTCTGTCCACCTCTAAAGCCCACCCCCCAGCCCTTTCCCATTGGCTCAGTAGCATGTCTTCCATGCTTCTTCACATTGGCTGAACCTACCTGATTTCACCCATTGATTTAGAAAAACCGGGATACTTGAGACTCAAAAAATTGGCTAGTCATTTGGTTAGGGACTTTAAAAATGAAGCTGCAAGAATCTCTGAACCAAAATGGAGAGGCTAGAGCAATTGCATTCTACCTGCTCCTGCCTCGGACTCCTCATTTTGTGCAAGTTTACTGTGATTTTCCTGCCTGATTCACACATCTGCTCTCAATTGCTAATTCCACCCAGGATTAGGAGTGGAAGCCCAAAACTCTTGAGACTTTAACAGCTAGAAGGTGAGCCATCAAAGTCTTGGTAATCAGACTGCTGGAGTGGAGGTTTTCAACCTGATTTGAGGACTCCATCATTTCGGGGCACTTCAGCTCCTCACAAGCTTCTGACTCAACCCTCCCACTCCCATCTGGGAGTTCAGGCAGGTTTGAAAGCTGCTTCCTGTCCTTGTACACTGGAGCCATCTGGGTGGGAGTTCATAGACCAACTTCTGCAAACTCTCTAGTACTTTCCAGGGAATTATCTCAGCAAACCTAGCAAAGCCTTTTCTCCTCTACCAAGCAGGGTACCTGACTTGCTGCTGTCTGTCCATCATCCCCCGCTTGTCTCTGCTCTCTCATTTACAGGCTTCTGCATGGAGCTCTGCTGTGCCCTATGATTTCTTCCCTTTTCCCTCAAATGAGAGGCATCTTCAAGAAGCCCTGTGTTGCACACTGTCTTCTTTCTCAATGTCACCTGAGTGATCAGGGATGAAGACTTCACAGCATAGGTCAGATCTGGTTGGTTGCCATGACTTTGCTCAGAGAGCCCCTCCAAGATGGAAGTTCAGCATGTCTCAGCAATTCTGGACCTTGTCTGCCTGCCTTTGGCCTGTTTCATTGCTCCTGGGCACTTTTCCCTAGTAAGGCGAGGCTAGGGGGACATGGGAGAAAAAACGGACACCAGAGAAATTAGATAGCATAATTTATGATGAAAAGCATGGAGACAGCATACAAGTGAGAGAAGCTGTGGGTGGGGATCAAAATCTCTGGGCTAGAATTTGGGTGCCTGACCTTGAGCAAGAGTTGGACTTGATGAGCTAAAGTGCATGGAAACGATGGCCCAGAGAAGAAGCTCAATAAATGGCATGTGTGCCTCAGCTTTCATCATCCAGGTCCGCCCACCCCCCGCCATGAGGACACTGGGACTTCACCTTGTCTGTGTTTTTGAGAATTTAGAAGAAAGGAATAGAGGGGTATCTTTGTCTGCTGTAATAGAATACCACAGACTAGGTGATTTATAATGAACAGCAATTTAATTGGCTCACAGTTCTGGAGGCTGAAAAGTCCAAGACCATGAGGCTGCATCTGATGATGGTCTTCTTGCTGTGTCATAACATGATAGAAGTCGTCACATGGGCAAGAGAAAGAGAGAAGGGGCCAAACTCATTCTTTTATAAGAAACCCACTCCCGTGTTAACAAACCCACTCCTTCAATAATGGCATTAATTTATTCGTGAGGGCAGAGCCCTTATGGTGTAAACACTTCTTAAATGTCCCATCTCTCAACACTGTTGCAATGAGAATTAAGTTTCCAACACATGAACTTTGGGAGATAGTTCAAAGCCCAGCATTCCTCCCCTAGAATTCCTCCAAAAATTTATGTTCTTAGCATACGCAAAATACATTCATTTTATCCCAGTAACCTCAAAAGTCTTAACTTGTTCAAGAATCAACTCAAAAGTCCAAAGTCCAGAGTCTCATTTGAATCAGATATGGGTAGGACTCAAGGCACAATTCATCTTGAGGCAAATTCCCCTCCAGCTGTGACCCTATGAAATCAAAACAAGTTATGTGATTCCAGAATGGTGGGACAGGCATTTCTATTTCAAAATGGAAAAATAAGCAAGAAGAAAGGAGTAACAGGTCTCAAAGTAAGTCCAAAATCCCACAGGGCAGACAACATTAAATCTTAAGACTCCAGAATGACCTTTTGCTCTATGTGTCACCTCTTGGACATGTGGAGTGGGTTTTGGGCCCCCAAGGCCTTGGGCAGCACCACCCCATGGCTTTGCTGGGCTCAGCTTATGCAGCAGCTCTCATGACTTGGCATCTCCTGTCTGCAGCTCTCCCAAGCTGGTGACCCATGCTGGTAGCTCTACAGTTCTGGGATCTCAGGGGTGGCTCCACTCCCATTATTCCATTTCCTTAGTGGGGACTCTTTGTGGTGTCCTATCCCTGTGGCAGGTTTCACCCTGGGCCCCCAGGCTGTCCAGTACCTCCTTTGAAATCTAGATGGAGGCTTCTATGGCCACACAGCTTGTGCATTCTGCATGCCTGCAGAACTGGCACTGGACATGGGCACTGCCAAGGTTTACAGCCTGTACATTCCAGTGCAGTGGCCAGAATAGTGTCTGGGCCTGCTTGAGCCGTGGCTGGGGAGACCAGGGAGTACTATGCCAGAATGTGGGAGCAGACCCTTCAGGTGGCTCAGGGCAGAGCATGCTGAGGTCCTGCAGGCCCTTCTCTGGAAGGCTGTGCCCCAAGGTCCTAGATGGGAGGGGCAGCCTCAAAGATCTTGGAAATACCTTTGGGATCTTTTTCTCACTGTCTTGATGAATAGTATCCAGTTCCCTTCTATCTGTTCTAATCTCTTTAGCAAACAGTCACTTGGCCATGCTCTTGTTTTGCTCTTCTAAAGACGCCTTTTCACTCTTTATGTGGCCAGGCTGCAAATTTTCTAAAGCTTTCCTCTCTGTTTCCCTTTCAGTTATATTAATAAACTTCATTTTAAAATCATTTCTCTCCTCTAGCATCTTATCATATGCAGTTAAAAGTAGCCATGTAGCTCCTTCAATATTTTGCTTAGAAATTTCTTCTGCCAAATATCTTAGTTTATCACTCCTAACTTCTGGCATCTCCAAAGCCCTTGGGCAGGAACACAATTCAGCAAAGTTCTCTGCCAATTTATGACAAGGATGACCTTTCCTCCAGTTTCCAATACCTTGTTCCTCCTTTACATTTGAAACCTCATTAGAGTGGGCTTTACTGTCCATATTTCTACCAACATTCTGATCACAACCACTCAAGTAATATTTAAGAAGATTGAGAGTGTCTACAGCTCTCCTCTTCTGAGTCTTCACCAGAATTGCCCTTTACTCAAGCAATTTAGGCTTTTTCTAGCATGTACCTCCAAACTCTCCAGCCTTTACCTACTACCCAGTTCCAAAGGTGGTTCCATATTTTCGGGTAGTTGTTATAGCAACAGCCCCACTTCTCTGTACCAATTTCTATCTAAGTCCATTTGTGCTGCTATATCAATATACCACAGACTGAGTAATTTATAAACAACATAAATTTATTTCTCATAGTCCTGGAGGAAGTCCAAGATCAAGCCAACAGCAAAATTGGTATTTAGTGAAGTCTATTCTCTGTTTGCAAGATGATGCCATGTTGCCGCATTATCTGGAGGGGATCAACTCTGTATCTTTGCAAAGAAGAAGGGAAGGAAGACAAAAAAGGGCCCAGCTAGTTCCCTCCAGCCATTTTATTTAATTTTATTTCTTTTTAGAGACGGGTCTCACTCTGTGGCACAGGCTGGCGTATAATGGCACAATCACAGCTTACTGAAACCTCAAACTCCTGGGCTCAAGGGATCCTCCCTGCTCAGCCTCCTGAGGAGCTGAGACTATAGGTGCATGCCACCACTCTTGGCTAATTTTTAAAATTTTGTTTTTAGAGACAGTCTTGCTATGTTGCCCAGGTTAGTCTCAAACTACTGGCCGCAAGCAATCCTCCCACCTCTGCCTCCCAAAGTGCTGGGATTACAAGTGTGAACCACTGTGCCTGAACTATCCCTTTCGTAACATCACTAATCCCACCCATGAGGGCAGAGCCCTCACAGTTTAATCACCTCCTAAAGGCCTGACCTCTTCATACCATTGCATTTGGGATTACATTTCAGCATAAATTTTGGAGAGGGCACATACATTCAAACCATAGCACAACCCTTCAGTGATATTTTGGGCAATGTGCTTCAAGTGAAGTAGGGAATATAAGTGGAGGTCCAAGCTAAAATTATGGGACCTCAAAGGGGAAGGATAAATAAAAGCAATACTTGTTAATATCAGGCAGAACATCCCTTTGAATGGCTCCAACCAATTCCAGATGGCAGAGAATAGGAATCTGAGCAGTACTTGATGAGCATGCCTGACATTAGCCTATGGGCTCAGAGTGGGGAATGGTCACATTCCCTAAGCAATTGAAGCTGGAATACCAGGACAGCAACAAGTAAGAAAAGGATGATGGTGGTCATCAGACAGAGCTGGAAAAGCTCAATTCACACTGGGATTTGTTGGCTATGTTCAAAGGCAGACTCTCTTGTGTCCTTCTCATTTTTTTTTCTTTTTGGGAAAATGTCTAAAATGTACTTTAGACATTGATCAACTAAAAGGAAATACCCCTGTATCGGTCAGGGTTATCCAGAGAAATAGAACAAATGTCTTCTCATAATAGGAATTGGCTCATGCAATTATGGAGCCTGACAAGTCCCAAGATCTATAGTTAGCAAGCTGAAACCCAGGAGAGCTGATGATACAGTTCCAGTCCAAGTCCCAAAGTCTGAAAACCGGAAGAGTTGATGGTATAGTTCTAATTCAAAACCCAGCAGGCTCAAGACTGAAGAAGGCTTTGAGACTCAAATTTTTAGTTTGAGTCCAAAGGCAGGAAAAGCTGTATGTCCCAGCTAAAGCAGTCAAGCAAGAGGAGCTCTCTCTTGCTAAGCCTTTTTCTTCCATTCAGATCTTCAATTGATTGCATGAGGTCCACCCATATTAGGGAAGATCATTTGTTTTTTTCAGTTTAAGTGTTCAAACATTTATCTTATTCAGAAACATCCATGCAAACACACCCAGAATAATGTTTGATCAAATGTCTGGGCACCCTGTGGTTCAATCAAGTTGACGTATAAAATTAATCATCACACCCCACCCCCTTTTGTCTTATCTCCTAGAAAGTTTTAATAGGTAAAAGAAAATAAGGAAAATCTCAAAACTAGTCTTTGAGGGCCTGGAGAAACAGGTTGTCCCACCTCACCCTTTCAAAAGAAGAACGATCAATGTAGGTACATCTGAGATCAGGTGGGAGCAGGGGTTACTTCTGGGAACATTTTGTATCCCAAACACAAGTAATTATTCCATGTCTTACTGTTTCTTGATTGCTTCTTATATTTCTAATTAGACTTAAAGTTCTCTGAGGGCAGGAAATCCCTCCTCTCTTGTCCACACACCATTCACTCAATGTTGAGTTTACTAAATGCTTGATAATCAGCAAAGCCCCTAGATCTCAGGTAGCATTGCTACTTGAAACATTTAGTACACTCTTTATGGGAGAATCATCTCCCTTCTAGAAATCTATTCCACAGAGGGTGTGTAAAATCCTTAAAGACCCTAAAACAGCTAATTTCTACAATGAAGAATGAAATTAAATGAATCCACAGATTAATCACTTAAGGTAATTATTTTTTGATTCAGTGATGTGATGTCTTTGTCGCAGGAATTCATACAGGAAAGAACTAAGTCTAGACTCTATATCAAGAGCAGAAATTAAAGCAAACTCATGAGAAATTCGTGGGCATAATTTGTGGGATAAGTTAACCATTTAACAAAAGAAGAAGAATTTAACTAAAATAAATTATTACACTTAATTATATAAGTCTAAACAAACCGTAACCTTAGTTGTATAGATTAATGAAATATATGCCATTTTATAAAATATCATGACCATTCATCTTCTTAGAATTTTTATCTTATTTTTTTAATGTGGATGTATTTTATAATCTCCATTTATAACAATAAATTTTTTTAAATTTTAGATATTTAAATTCAAAAAAATGAAATACTGAAGTCATTCTATAGGTAACTTTGCTCTATATTTAGCAGAAGAAAAATTATTTGGGAAAATGAAGTTGAGGGCCACAACATGGAAAAAGTTACAAATTCAAATCCTTATGTTTGTGCTTAAAAGAGAAAATCAAAGACTTTGTGAAGCATGAGTCTGAGTAGCTAAGTGCCCTTAAGATCACATCTGGGCACTTAAAGTTTAGGAGCACAGAAGGAAGTTATCTGGAAATTCTTCTGAACAGAATAATAGATACTTGGTTTCCAAGGAGTGATCTTTGTCCAGTGCAGGTAGACACTTACTAAGAATTTTGAATGATGGAATGTAAACACTGGTGCTCTGACCCTCTTCTGGGAGTTAGCTCACGTGTCTACACTGCACCAACTAGGCCAACAGAATGAGATGCAAGGGGAAGAACAGGACTCTGGCTCTTGGTAAGACCTTCTGAATTGGGGATGTTCTCAAATGGTCAAAGTCAGGAAATGCCCCTCTATTCTGACTTGGGATATTCCCTAACTATTCAGCCCTGACTGCCTCCTGCAGTCCTGGCCTCACTGTCTGTTGGCTGCACTCTGTCCTCCCAGAGCCTAGCCTTAGTGAATCTATCCTGAAACTGAGCCACATGCACTCCTCTTGCTGGACTGTCTGCTAGTACAGGCTTCCATGAACCCAGCAATAGCTCCTCTGCTGAAGGGTCCTGGCCCTTACTGACATTACAGTGTCCCCTTGTACATGGTAATGTGGAGTATAATTTTGTCAAGAAAGAGTAGAATTGTAGACCTTCCTTTGTTTCCCTATTTTTCTTACATAATGACATGGATCCTGCCCCAGAGCAGCCTGAGAATGCCCACATCAGAGCATCTGGGCACTTCCTGGTCATTTCCTGATGTGGCCACATCTGGGGCCACAGTAAAACAACAACAACAAAAAAAAAAAATAAGGGAAAGAGCCACTTTAAAATGTTTCATACAGGTGGCTCCCTTTCTAGAAGCTGCTCAACTCTGGAGAGTTTCGCTAAATGAAAAATCCCAGAACATCAGGCTTTGACGAGACACTTGAGATTTTATTAATCCTCTAATTGTGTAGTTTAGAATACTGAGACCAAGAGGCATAAATTTTTTAAAGATAGGATTCTAGAGAGTGGCCGAGCAGGCACTGGAATTCTGGCTGGGATGACTGCCTGCCCAGTGCTCTCTCTTCTCTAAGGCTGCGCCTTGAAAGAGTTGTTGGCATTAAGAGCATCATCAAGCCAACTTCGAACACTTGCATTCTGAATGAGCAAGGTACTGGCTAAAGTGTCACTTTGCCCAAGAACTTGGGTACACTTGTGTGCTCTCTCCCCCAGGTAATGTGTTCAGCTAAATGCTCTGTCCTCCCACAGGCGGGTAGATGGGAGACTGGTGTCCAAGCTGGGGGTGAAGCACCTAGGCCTATTGCTTATGTAAAACCACAGTGGGCAGAAATCTCTAGCTTATTTTTAACCTCCTCCTCTTTTAATAACTCCATTTGTATTTCTGATACGTGAAATGGTTAACTCTGTAGAAGGAGAGTTAGAGACAGTACCTAATCCCAGCTTGATGCAATTACTTTAACATGAATTTAAAATAAAATTAAAGTTAACAGTTTAAACTGATGTTTGAGGGTTTTAAAAAGATTTAGTTTCCTTTGGAACCACTGTGTTATTTGATCCAGTACAATCTTTTTGAGCTCCATGCATAACATCTTTACCCAAGTACCATTACTACTAGATTATGCCCATAAGTTGAGTTACAAATGTCTAAAAATCTTAAAATTATTAAGCTCAGATTAGAGTGTTCAAAGACTATGATGTTATTTTAGCCTCCTGCCATATCCTCCATTTACTATAAACTTGTTATATTGGCATTCAAATAAAATGTCATAAAGCAAGTATGTAAGGAGGTGTTTGGGGTTTGTATCAGGCTTCTGCGAGCCAAGTTTGCATGGCAACCAAGATGTATAACAGAAACACTCAAATGGTCTTCATAAAAAGAAATGCTGAGCAGAGCGCAAGAGCGGGACAACTTTCAAGTCAGGGCAGCCTATGAGAGCTGGTTAGAGCACAGACCGAGGGCCTGGATAAGGACAGCATGTCGTCCAGCATCGTCTCAACGATCCTTCAAGTCCCCTTTTGCTGTGGTCACCAAGTGCTAATGCATCTGAGGCCAAGCCTCTGGAGATACAGCTTCATGGAGTTTGCAGATGTAACAGTTGGAGAGACCCTTCAACGCCCTCTTAACCAAACCCCCGTGTTTCATAGAAGAGGAAATGGAGACCCAGTGCTATGATTTGCTCACAGTCTCAGAGGGCTGCTTGTATATTTGTAGCAGAAGCACATGAATATGCTTTTACCCATGTTCTGTGCCTTAGTGAATTCCCTTTTGTTTTCCCAACTGAACATAAATTGCAACTATTCTGAGTTAGAATATAAAAAGTAAGGATGGGTACACAAGGCTTCCATTTGGACATTTCCTCCACGGCATTCATAAGGAAAGTCTTTCTTGTTTATATATCATGGACTTCCTAGATCAATCTGCTCAGGGGACTCCCCCCGCCTCCCTAAAAGGCTCATCTCCTGAAATCAAGTCAATATTGCTTTGTTTCCACTATAAAGAAGAGATTTATCAGAGTTGGATTAACCTTCCTGCCACCAGGAAGAAGGGAGGGAGAAGCTTTCCTTTGAAATCCTTTGCGTTCTTGAAATCCATATGAAAGGTGCTAGAGCAGTTACCTGGAACAAGGCTGCCCCACGACAAGGTGAGGAGGGGTCTAAGAAATGGAAATTTATAAAGAAAACTGCAATCTATTAGTAACCACCAAAGCAAGCAGATGCGGCTACTATGGCCAGCACCAGAGCAGTCCATCTATTTCCATACATTCTACCCCTGTGGTTTCCCAGTGCAGCACTGCTAAGGGATGGACTGACTGAAACCTATGATAAATACACACTAAGTCGTGAGTACCTCTGAAACCACAAATTGGAACATGAAGAGAAGCAAGAAAATGGATGTTTGGCACTACTGGGAAATGATACTTCATTATACAAGAATCTATTATGTTCATGGTAAGAGGAAGGACTTGACAATGTTATTGATTTGTCTCTTCTCTCACTTAAACACTTCCATCATTAAGATCCTCCCTGAAAAAAGTATAATCTCCAATGGTGAAAGAGATCTAACTATCAGTCAGTTAGAGTTCGATTAGAGAAGCAGAACCACAATGAGTCATGCAGAGTCAAAGGTTTGTTATAGGGTTAGACCTCATGCAGTCCTGGGATCTGGTTATGCTGTCTACATAAGCCTCTTGTCTCTGTGTCTAGTATTGATCCAAATGTCATGGGTCAGCAGATGGAGGTGAAATGGCAAAAAACAATGACAAGCTGGAACCCCATCTTAATGCCTCCAGTCTTGGTGATGTGGGTGACCTGCAGGGTACATTGGCACATTTTTCCATAGAGATGTTGTGCAACTGACCTAGGATTTGGAGAAGTTAAAGGAGATCCTTGGGGAGCTAGAGGAACTGTGGACCCAGCTGCTGCCCCACCAACAAAATGAGTCAGCAGATGATCAAAAATATTAGTGAGCTCTAACAGCACCTGATGCACACAGATGTTTCAGGTGTGAAATGGCTACTCTTTCACTTCTGCCTTCTAAATCTTGGGCAGATGTCTCTTGTGCCCAACTTGATCCAAGAACCATGTAGGGAAAGACATTCTGGGAAATGTAGTTTAAGTTCAGCTAGGTTGACATAGTACAAGATCATCACAGTAGTTCAAAATCTTTCACCATAGTGAATGAGTTCCAGTTACTTAACATCTGCACCATAATTTAGTGTTGTCATTCTTTTAATTTAGCCACTTGATGTTGTACAATCAATGGTACTTCATTGAAGATTGAATTTGCACTACTTAATGACTAATGAGATTAAGCACTTGATTACATGTTAATTGGTCATATGAATATCTTCTTTTGTGAAGTTCCTATTCAAGTCTTTTGCCAATTTTTCTATTTGGTGGTCTTTTTTCTTATTTTGTATGAGTTTATATATATATATATTCCAGATATGAGTCCTCTTTCAGATATGTTTATTGCAAATATTTTCTTCCACTCAGTAGCTTGTCTTTTTGACCTGTTAATGGTATCTTTTCATAAACAGTTGTTAATTGTAATGTAGTCTAACTTATGAATTTTATTGATCCATTCTGTATCCTATTTAGGAAATCTTTGCTTACCTCAAGACCATAAAGTCATTTTCTTATGTTGTTGTCTAGAAACTTTATATATTAGCTTCTGCACTGCTCTACATTTATTTATATGTTTTGTCTGTTCTTCTACTTGTTCATGATGGAAGAACAATTCCCAGAGAAGTTAATTCATCCTTTCTGGCTGGAGGCAGAAATTTGCTTGGCTTTTTATTTTCTTGCCCTGTGCAACTTCACCATTTAACAAATGCCTTGAGAGGAAAACTCCCGGATGTTGGGTCACTTCTATGAACCCCACTTCCCTTCAGGATCTTAGCCTCTCAAGTCCTGGCTGCCTTCTGAGCCTCAAACGCCAATTTTAGTTTCTTAACCTCATGAGCTTGCTAAAACTCTGCTGGCTTCACTACTTCTTAAAAGCTAACCTCTACCTGGTTTCAACCTGTTCCAAAAAAGTAGCAACTTATCTGAAAGGAAAAGGGATGGATAGACTGTTAGTGCACCTCTTTCTCTCTACGGCCTTGGCCAATCAAATCATGTGTAACTCTCTAATACCTTCAGATAGACCTTTCCTACTATTTTACATGTTTTTTTTTTCTAGTTGTTCTCCGTGAGATAGCAGGTATAGTCCTTTTATACCCTTATCTAATTTCCAACAAATGTACTCTTTATAGATCTGTTTCTGTTCTTGTTGTTTATGCTATTTCTTGGGCATCATGCTTTTTTTCTAAGTATACTATATTAATCATGGCTCTCCAAAGAAACAGAACCAATAGGATGGATATACAGATATACATACATGCAAATATGTACAAGGGGACTTGAAAAAGTTTGTGGACAATGGAATTAAAAGATAAAAATATAAAATATAAACTGCATTTCTCAACATAAGTTCCATCAAGTTGAAGACATTTCTGTAAGTGATGATAGCAGCCATTCAGTCCATCCTTAAAGAACTGTGAGTCCTGGGAGTTTCACTTTGTCAATGCAGTCCTTTTTACATTATTAACTGAAGAAATATGGGTGCCTTTCAAAGAATTTTTAAGATTAGGAAACAAAAAGAAGTCAGAAGAAGCCCAATTAGGACTTTAAGTTGAACCTAATATTTCCCATCAAAACTTGCAAAATTACCTTTGATGAGACGAATGAGCAGGAGCATTATCACGGTGGAGAAGGACTCTTTGGTGAAGCTTCCCACGCATTTTTCTGCTAAAGCTTTGGCTGACTCTCTCAAAACACTCTTATGATAAACAGGTGTCATCATTCTTTGACCCTCCCAAAAGTATACAAGCAAAATGCCTTGAGCATACCCCAAAACTATTACCATGACCTTTGTCCTAGATTGGTCCACTTTTTCTTTTACTAACCCAGTTCCACCTCTTGGTATCCATTGCTTTGATTGTGCTTTGTCTTCAGAATCATACTCGGAAAGCCATGTTTCATCTCCTGTTACAATTCTTTGAAAAAATGATTCAGGATCTTGATTCCATTTGTTTAAAATTTCTATTGAAAGCTCTGCTTTTATCTGCAGATGATCTGGATGCAGCAGTTTTGACACTTATTGAGTAGAAACCTTGTTCAACTTTAATTTTTTAATTAGAACTGTGTAATCTGAAACAATTCAGATATCTGTCGCATTGGCTACTATTTCTGCTGTTAATCATCAGTCTTTTTCGATTAGGGTATGAACAAGATTAACTTTTTCCTCACAAATTGATGTGGATGGTCTGCCCCAGTGGGTTCCATCTTCAACATCTTCAACAACTACTACTTCTATTTCTCCTTCTTCTCCTTCTTGTCCTTCTTCCTTCTTCCTTCTTCTTCTTCCTCCTCCTCCTCCTCCTCCTCCTCCTCCTCCTTCTTCTTCTTCTTCTTCTTCTTCTTCTTCTTCTTCTTTCTTCTTCTTCACAGGGTCTTGCTTTGCTGCCTGGGCTGGACTGCAGTGCCATCATCATAGCTCACTGCAACCTCAAACCTGCAAGCTCAAGTGATTCTCCTGCCTCAGCCTACCAAGTGGCCAGGACTACAGGCACATGCCACCATGCCTGGTTATTTTTTCTATTTTTTGGAGAGATGAGGGTCTCACTATGTTGCTCAAGCTGGTCTCAAACTCCTGTCCTCAAGTTATCCTCCCACCTTGGCCTTCCAAAGTGCTGAAATTAAAGATGTGAACCACCATGTCTGGCCATCTTCAATATCTTCTTAAAATGAGTTATCCATTTGTAAATTGCTGATTTCTTTGGGGCATTGTCCTCATAAGCTTTTCGTAAAGCATCAATGATTTCACCTTTCTTCTCCTCAAGCATCACCATAAATTTGATGTTTGTTCTTACTTCAGTTCTGGCAGAATTCATGTTGCTCTGATAGGGGCTCTTTTCAAATGGATGTCTGAAACCTTCTTAGTGCCTCAAATTAGATCCTGTTCATACACGTTATAACTAGGTAGTATTAGTTTATCTTGGCATGCAAAATGTGAAAACTATAAAATCTATGCATAGGTTTTTCACAGTATGCATTTGAAACTATTCGAAGACCCTGTGTGTGTGCACACATGTGTGTATAAGGGGATTTATTATAAGGAATTGGCTCATGAGATTATGGAGGCTGACAGGTCCCAAGATTTGCAGACCCAGGAGAAGGAGAATGGTTGATATAGTTCATCTGAAGGCAAACAGGCTCAAGATCCAGAAAAAAAGCCAATGTGCTAGTTGGAAGGTAGTCAGACAGGTGGAATTCTCTCTTACTTGGGAGATGGTCAGCCTGTTCTATTCAGTCCTTCAGTGGATTGTCTGAGGCCTACCCATATTAGTAAAGGCAATGTGCTTTTCTCAGTTACCAATTCAAATGTTAATCTCATCCCAAAACACCCTCACAGAAGTACCCAGAATAATATTTAACAAAATGTCTGGGCACCCTGCTGCCCAGTCTAGTTGACATATAAAATGAACCATCACATATACTTGATAATTATGAATTGGGATCTACTCATCATGAATGGGATATATTCTTTCAAAAACAATTGTGCCTACTTTTATTATATAGTTGGACCATTTTAAATTGAATGTGTGACTTGAGATTTTTTGGGTCACCCCACATTGCTGATTTGGGCTGGAGATGTGAGCAATGGCTGATTTGGGACAACAGCTTCTGAGGCACACTTTTTCTTCTGCTGTGCTCTTCACCAGGGCAAACATACCTGGTGGTTCTGTGGGATTGAGAGTGGTAGTTAAGTTTACTTTTAGTTTATTTTTACACTGAGGATATAGCACTTCTAGTTTCTAGCTTTACAGCAAAGGAATTCTGTTACTAAACCATCTACCTTGGGCTTTAGGATTTATTTTTTTACAATCCCACAAGGCTCAGAAAACTTAAACTTAAGTTTATTAGGTTAGGAAAATTCTCTTGAGGCCAAAATTTCTGCTTACTTCTCTGGGTTTCTATCTATACTAATTTTGACCTGAAAAATCCTTACTGTGTTGCCAGCTCTCTGCATTTGAAATAAGCTTTAAAATATTTAATCTGGCATTTATATACTGTTATATACTTGTCATACTATATATTTTATATGTATTATATCATGTCATATATATCACATATAATATGTAACCTATCATACAGTATATTATATATAATATTGTATATTATATATAATATAATGTAATATTACTATTTTATAATAATGTAATATTTATATAGTGCAATATTATATAATATATTATATACATTTTTTTTTGTGGCTGGCTAGATATCTGGACTATCTCATAAAATACAATTTAAAATTTGGATAAAATATTAAAAAGAAATCCATATTTATGCTTCCCAAATTAAAAATCATTAATATTTTTTATATTCTTTTCTTTTTAGAAAAAAAATTCAAAACCCCTACAGAGATAACTGATATTCTGCAGTCTCACTCTCTCCGCCATCTTCCTTAAAGGCAACATGGTGGTATCCTGTGTCAGTGTTTGGTGTGTTTACACATAGGTACAGAAATGGACTCCTGGTGCACATTTTTCCTCAGCTTTATTTTTTCCCACTCATTATTGTGATTAAAAGAGAATTTCTATTTCCCTGGTCTATGTTTCATATGAAACATCTTCTATCACAGTGATATTCTGGGCTTCTGCACATTCCTTACTCATTTCTTCCAATGGGATGAGGGGCGAATTATCTGATTGGTAAGTTTGAAAGAAGGGATCTTGTTGGTCTCACCCTTACTTTGGGTGCCAGTCTTTCTGTATGAACCTAAATCCTACCACTTATATATTGGAAATATAGAGTTATAGTATATTTCTTTAGAAGACTTCCTAGTGAATAGGAAAAAGCTTCACAGACATCTCTCTGTGTAAATAAACATTTCAAGAGCTTAGAAGGGAGAGAGAAAAATCAGAATGGAATTAAGAGTGAGTAGAGGCCGGGCGCGGTGGCTCACTCCTGTAATCCTAGCACTCTGGGAGGCCAAGGAGGGAAGACCGCTTGAGGTCAGGAGTTTGAGACCAGCCTGAACAAGAGCGAGACCCCATCTCTACTAAAAATAGAAAGAAATGATCTGGACAACTAAAAATATATGTAGAAAAAATTAGCTGGGCATGGTGGCGCATGTCTGTAGTCCCAGCTACTTGGGAGGCTGAGGCAGAAGGATTGCTTGAGCTCAGGAGTTGGAGGTTGCTGTGAGCCAGGCTGATGCCATGTCACTCTAGCCAAGGCAACAGAGTGAGACTCTGTCTCAAAAAAAAAAAAAATCTAAAGGTCAAAGGCCAGATACCACAATGGCTCAAGAGAGAAAACAAGGCAACAAAGTTCAACTCAACAGGATGAACAGAAATCTGTCCCACTTATCTATTCTTTCAATAAATGTGAATGGCTTGAACTGCCCACCTAAAGAGACATAGGCTGGCTGAATGGATACATATATACAAGCCAAGTATCTTCTATCTTCAAGAAACACATCTAACCCACAAGGATGCATTAAGACTCAAGACGAAGGGATGGAAAACAATATTCCATGGAAATGGAAGCCAAAAGAAAGCTGGCATAGCAGTTCTGATTTCGCATAACTTAGTCTTCGAATCAACAAAAGTAATAAAAGGCAAAGACGGTCATATATAATGGTGAGGGGTACAATTCAACAAGAAAGCATAACAATTCAAAATATTTATGCACCTAACTCAAGTGTACCCGGATTCATAAAGCAAATCCTATTTGATCTAAACAAAATGATAAACAGCAGCACTGTAATATCCAGGGACTTCAACACCCTTCTGACAGAACAGGACAGATCCTCCAAACAGAAAATAAAAAAAAGACACAATGGACTTAAACAGAACTCTAGGACAAATGGGCCTGACAAGAACATTTTACCCAAAAACCACTGAATATATGTTTTTCTCATCAGCTCATGGGACACTCTCTAAGATTGACCATATCCTAGGCCACAAAGCATGTCTCAAAAAATTTAAAAAAACAGAAATTATACCATGCATCTTCTCAGACCACAGTGGAATAAAATTATAAATAAACTTCAACAGAAACTCTCATCTCTACACAGAGTCATGGAAACTAAACAACTTTCTGCTGAATGATTATTGCGTTAAGGAAGAAATTAAGATGGAAATCAAAAGATTCTTTGAACTAAATGATAAAGGAGACACAAGTTATCAAAATCTGTGGGACACAGCTAAAGCAGTCCCAAGAGGAAAATTTATATCCATAAATGCCTACATCCAAAAGTCCGAAAGATCACAAATCAACAATCTAATGAATCATCTCTAAGAAGTGGAAAAAGATGAGCAAACCAACCCCAAAGCGAGCAGAAGAAAAGAAATAACAAAGATCAGAGCAGAACTAAATGAATTGATAACAAAAAGTATACATAAGATTAATAAAACAAAAAGTTGGTTCTTTGAAAAAATAAACAAAATTGACACACCTCTTGCTATATTAATGAAAAGAAGAAAAGAAAGGACTCTAATAAGCTGAATCAGGAATGAAAAAGGAGAAATAACAACTGTTACCACGGAAATACAAAACATCATCTATGAATACTATAAAAATCTCTATGCACATAAACTTGAAAACGTGGAAGAAATGGACAAATTCTTAGAAACACACAGCTTCCCTAGGCTCAATCAGGAAGAAATAGAATTCCTGAACAGACCAATATCAAGTTCTGAAATTGAAGCAGCAATAAAAACACCTTCCTAAAAAGAAAAGTCCCAGAACAGACAGTTTCCTGCCTGAATTTTACCAGACCTACAAAGAAGAACTGGAGCCTATCCTGAAGAAATTATTCCACAACATTGAGGAGGAAGGAATTTTCTCCAACATATTTTATGAAGCCAACATCACCCTGATACCAAAACCAGGAAAGGACACAACAAAAAAAGAAAATTACAGACCAATATCCCTTATGAATATAGATGCAAAAATTCTCAACAAAATCCTAGTGAACCAAATTCAGGTGCTTATCAAAAAAATAATCCATCATGACCAAGTGGGCTTCATCCCAGAGATGTAGGAATGGTTCAACATACACAAATCTACAAATGTAATTCAACACATAAATGGAAGTAAAAACGAAGACCATATGATCCTCTCAATAGACAAAGAAAAAGCATTCAACAAAATTCAGCATCCTTTTATGATAAGAATGCTTAACAAAATAGGCATAGACGGGACTTACCTAAAAATTATAAAAGCCATACATGACAAACCCATAGCCAACACCATACTGAATGGGGAAAAATTGAAAGCATTCCCTCTTAGAACTGGAACCAGACAAGGTTGCTCTCTATCACCACTTCTATTCAACATAGTGCTGGAAGTCCTAGCCAGAGCAATCAGACAAGAGAAGGAAATCAAGTGCATCCAAATGGGGAAAGAAAAGGTCAAACTATATCTTTACTGGCTATATGATCTTATATGTAGAAAACCCCAAAGATTCTGCCATGAGACTACTGGAATTGATAAACAAATTCAGCAAAGTCTCAGGTTACAAAATCAATGTATACAAATCAGTAGCATTCTTATATGCCAACAACAGTCAAACCAAGAACCAAATCAAAGACTCAATACCCTTTACAATAACAACAAAGAACATAAAATGCCTAGATATATATTTAACTAAGATCATGAAAGACCTCTACAGGGAGAACTAGAAAACAATGAGGAAGGAAATTGCAGAGGATATAAACAGGTGGAAAACCATACCATGCTCATGGATCAGCAGAATCAACACTGTTAAAATGTCTATATTGCCCAAAGTGATCTACAGATTCAAGGCAATCCATATTAAAATACCAACATCATTTTTCACAGATCTAGAAAAAATCAATTCTATGCTTCATATGGAACTAGAGAAGACCCTGTATAGCAAAAGCAATCTTAAGCAAAAAGAACAAATTGGGAGGCATCGATTTACCAGACTTCAAGCTCTACTACACGGCTACATTAACCAAAACAGCATGGTACTGGCACAAGAACAGAGACATAGACCAATGGAACAGAACTGAGAACCCAGATATTAAAACATCCTCATATAGCCATCTAATTTTTGATAAAGCAGACAAAAACATACACTGTGGTAAAGAATCTTTATTCAATAAATCATTCTGAGAAAATTGGATAGCCACATGTAGAAGACTGAAACAGGATCCATATCTCTCACCTCACAAAAAGCAACTCACGGTCGATAATAGACTTAAACTTAAGGCATAAAACTGTAAGAATTCTAGAAGAAAATGTTGGAAAAACTCTTATAGATATTGTCCCAGGGAAAGAATTTATGAAAAAGTCCCCAAAGGCAATCACAGTGGCAACAAAAATAAATAAATGGGACCTGATCAAATTAAAAAGCTTCTGCACAGCCAAGGAAACTATCACAAGAGCAAACAGCCAACTTACAGCATGGGAGAAAATATTCGCATGCTACACATCTGATAAAGGGCTGATAACTAGAATATATATAGAACTCAGGAAAATCAGCAAGAAAAAATCAAAGAATCCCATTAAAAAGTGGGCAAAGGACATGAACAGAAACTTTTCAAAGGAAGACAGACTAACGGCCAACAAACATGAAAAAATACTCAACATCTCTAATCATCAGGGAAAGGCAAATCAAAACCACAATGATGTATCACTTACCCTGTAGAGAGCTGGAGCCCATTCTACTAAGTGAAGTATCACAAGAATGGAAAAACAAGCACCGCATGTACTCACCATCAAATTGGTATTAACTGATCAATACTTATGTGCACATATAGTAGTAACATTCATCAGGTGTCAGGCAGGTGGGAAGGGGGTATATTCACACCTAATGACTGTGGTGTGCATGGTCTGACTCAGGCGGGGCAAAGGCAATATATGTAACCTAAACATTTGTACCCCTGTAATATGCTGAAATTAAAATAAATAAATATAATAAAATGCTGTAAATTTTTAAAAAAAGATTGTGACAATAAATAAATAAGATGAACTATAAAAAAACATAGACAATCAACAAATCATTTTTAGAAAAAAATTAAATTAAAAATTAAATTAAATTATCTTTTTTTGTAGGAAATTCACAAAATGCGGAAATTTTAGAACACCATGCAATGAATGACTACTGTCCCCGGAAAACTGGCAAAATGGAAACATGGCTCCGTGCACAAGAGGCCCAGGGACAGCTTCTTTGGGACAGTTCTAGCTCTGACTCGGATGAGTTGGGGAAAGATGAGAAGAAACCACGAGCACTGGTGAGGACAAGAACAGAAAGAATCCCAGTTTTTGATGAGTTTTTTGATCAAGAATAATAATGCTATTAGAAGAAGGCTATTCACTACCCTAGATACTGAGTGTATTGAAAGTTTGTTTTATGTCAAAATCCTTCAAGCTAATATATGAATTATTTTGAGGAAAGCAATTCACTTTGGCAAAAAGAAGTGATATCATCTGGAGTCTTATGGTTAACAAGTTTGTCATATATTCTCTTAACTATTGCTGCATAACTAACTGCCTCAAAATTTAGGGGCTTAAACAATAATCATTTTATTGTTTCACTTTTCTATTGGGTTGCTGGGCTCAGATACATTGTTCCTCCGATGGTCCCTTTTGAAATCTTTCATGTAGTTGAAATAAGATAGCAGGTAGGACTGGAGTCACCTGGAGGCTTGATTAGGACACTGAGATCGCTCGACCTTGCCCACTCTCCATATAGTCTCAGAGCCTCTTCACATGATCTCTGCAGCAGAGTAGTGAATTTTCTTTCATATCAGCCTAGGACTCCCCAAAAAAAAATGTTCCAAGAGGAAGAAACAGAAGCTTGCAGTCCTCTTAAAGACTAGTCTTAGAACTGGCTCTGCATCATTTCCACTGCATTCTATTGGTTAATGCAAGTCATAGGCCAGATTGTAGTCAGTGCAAAAGGGGACCGCATGAATGCCAAAGTGTGGTCCATTGGGGTACATCTTTGAGAGTTGCAACCATACCACATTTTTACAAAGCAAATTAGATTATGTTAAACAAATAGATGACAGGGTATATTTGATACAAATAAAAGTGAGTTTTTAAGGAAAAGTCATAGTAATGCTACATTAGACACCAAGATTACTGAGGTCACTTTCTTGTGAGTTAGCCATAATAGAGAGCTGCAGGATAGAGATGGGATGCCAAGTGTGGAAGACTCTTGTGAATTCAAGTTCAAATTAAGACTCCCTAAATTATCATATAGATTTTAGAGCTCTTTACACTTAAAAGGAAACTTAGAAATGTTCAGTCCAAAAGTTATTTTATTTACAAACATTAGATTTTCAAGCAATTTTTAAGAACAACTTTTGTGTAAAATTCAGCTCCACACTTAGCATAATCTAAAAATTTTCAGATTTTTAAAGCAATTTTTAAGCATTCCAGAAGCTTCTGAGAATTTAGTGAAACTTTGAAACAAAGCAAAGCAAAAACACCCTTTTAAGCCTTCTCTGGGAAACTTCCAAAAAGAAAAATAATAGAGGAAAACACTACCTAAATTTTACATTCAGTGCATTCATCAGTCACCAAGAAGAGAAAAAGATTGAAATGTCAGGGGATAAACACTCATGTTTCTCCCAAGGACAGAAGGCTATTGGTTTGTCCTTAGGCATATCTACTCCCAGTTCTTTGTGAATACTCTTCTTATTTTTTCTGTGGTAGGTAAGAAGCATATTTCCACCAAAGAAATACATAAACTTCCCAGCTAGCATTCTTGAAAAAGTATGATCCTTGAGAGGATGAATGAATCCACCTATTCATTGGTGTCCTCACATTTTATGGTCAATCCAGAAGGCTTAAAATAAAATGGGAAGGGCAACTCCCAGCCCTGCAGATAGTGGAGTCAAAGCACATCTTCATCACTTTGCTGTGTGACTTAAAATCCAACTTCACAAAACCCCCTTCTATAAACTCACTGGACTGTGAGCTACATGAAGCAAGGACCATGTCTTCTCCCTGTGGTGTCTCCATTTTCTAGCATGACATCTGGCATGGAGTTGATCATTAAACGTTTGCTGAATTAATTGATGTATGTGTTAAATCAACTAGTCAATTAGAGGGACACTTGTTTCTCTCCAGCTATACAGTTATTCACCCTCATTTCCATCATTTCCCAAGAGTCTTAGATATACAAGGTTGATTATACAGTAAAGAAAGGGACTTTTGTCAAAAGCTCTTGGTATTTATATATCTAAATAGAATGCCTAAATTAAGCATTGCTTGGGGATATAGGAGCTATACACGTATGCCAATGAGGATACCATAGCTCAAAATATTTTTTCAAAATTCTATCAGAGTGTGTTAGCTTCAAAAGAAAACCAGCCCTAATGCCTTCCCTGTTTGAGTTTATTTGCTGGTTCCATGTGGAACTCTTCCTCACCTGATTATAAATTCAAGGATTTTTAAGGGATAATAATGATAGTAGGAACTGCCAATGTGCACAGGCTTGCATATTGTGTACCAAGCACTCTTCAAATGTTTCACATATTTAATCCTCACAGCCTCTTTGTGGCTCAGTATTGAAATCATCCCCATCCACAGATGAGGAAACTGAGGCACAGAGACATTAAGTAACTTGCCAGAGTCACCCAGCAGAACTTCCCTCCGGAGTAGACCATTGTTTACCAGAAGTTACCTGATGGGAGCCACGCACTCTTCCCTCTTTTCCCCAGTCGCCAGCTGTGTTCCACGGCATTCCACATTTCTGTTATATGGCGTGATCCTTTTTACACTGGAAATTGTGAGAGCCTTGTGGAATTATGTTTTAGCGAGGAAGAATAGTTTAACTGGTAGTTGAACTGTGAGCACAGGCAGGATAAAAGCACCAAGAAAGGCAAATGAGAGAGTAAAGGCAAACCTAACTGTTTCTGCAACTTGACCCAGGGCAGCAGCGGTGCCGGGCCCCACCAGAAAGCCCCATCCAGGGCGGAATTCAGTTGCACTCTGGGACAAGGGCTCAAGGTAGCGCTTCTCAAAGCTGGCCGCACGTTAGAACCACCTGTTGAATGGTCAAAAAATGAATAGCAATCAAGATGTCTGGGCCCCACCTTTTGATTTATTTGGGTTGAGGTGGAGCTCTAGCATTGAGTTGGTAGGATGTTTTGTTTTTTTTTTTTTAAGCTTCCTGGTGAGTGTAATGTGCACCTAAGGCTGAAAATCACAGCTTTAGCAATATGAACATTCTATCTTACCAGAATATATCAACTTCCATTTTTGAAAACGACAACTTCTGGGGTAATTTTTTGAAGTTAAGAACGTGAGGCCTGGAGCTCCAGAAAATAGTAAGGGAAATGTTCATTTTGTTAGTAATTGTCTGAGAACACCAATTCTATAGTTAATCTTGAATTTGTTCAGGGCAATGTACGGCCATCATAAACACAGCTGTTGCTCATGAAAACTATAAAATTTAGCCTGGAGGCAAAGCTGTCAATTTTCTTCAACTAAAAATCTCTCCAGCTTTGGAAAGAAGGATTGTCTATGACCAAATGCATAGTTTCCCTTGTAAAAAGAATATTTTCCTTCTTTCTCTGAATTTTTCATGAGAAAGAGAAATGTCTTTTTTTTTCTTGCATACTTTTGGAAATAGACTTTTCTCAGTTTTCCTTTTTTTTTCAGGCAGAAGGATGTTGTTCCTCATCTACTTATTTTGATGATAATTCTGAGTTACTGTACTGGGGCTTAACTAAGGATGACTTTTGCAGCAGTTATCCATGAAATAACCTTGTAAACAGATGGATAATGTTTTCTGCTTAAAAACAGAAAATAGAACACCAACTCTTTGTGCTTCCTTTCTTACCAAGGAAGCATATTGGTCATCAAAATATAATTAAAATCAACTATTTCCTGCCTTGAATAAATACCAAAAGCCTATTTCCAGATATTACTGCAAAACCTCACAAATTTAGAATACTGTAGGGAAGGTTTGTTAGAAAGTATGCTAAGGGTTTACACCTCATTTTAAAAGAAATGGTACTTCTTCAAGTGCGGACTGCACAATAATGTAATTGAAAACCAAATCAATAGTTAAGATTCATCTTTAGATATATACTTCATAATAAGCCTGTAGTTCACTCATTTATTCCTTCCTTTAATCATGCATTCAGCGAATGGGTTTTGAGTACCTATGACATGCCAAGCACTGTTTCAGATGCTGAGAATACAGCCATAAACAAGACAAAGTCCCTTCATGGGTTACATTCTAGTGAGGAGATCATAAGAAGATAGCATTATGAAGAAAAATACAGCAGGTAAGAGGACAGGCAGGGATAGAGTGGGCTGTTTGAGGCAGGTTGCTCGGGGAGGGACTCTGAGGAAGAGCCCTGAATGAAAGGAGGGTGTAAGCCATGAGAAGACTCATGGAACAGGCTTTCCAAACATTGAAGAGTAAGAGCAAAGGCCCTGAGGTGAGACTGAGCTTGCAATGTCCAGGGGTCAACCAGAAGACCAGAATGGCAGAGTAAGAAAAGGAGAGACCAAAAAGGATGACATCAGAAAGGTGGTCAGGGGCCAGACATGAGGAGCCCAGAGGACCACGGTACAATGAGCTGTGATGACGTCACTGCACTCTACCGGGGGCAATAGAGTGAGACTCTGTCACACACACACACATACACACACACACACATACACACACATAAAAGTATAAGAATGGAACAAGATATACCATGTGAACTCTAATCAAAAGAAAGTTGGAGGCCAGGCGCAGTGGTTCACACCTGTAATCCTAGCACTCTGGGAGGCCGAGGCAAGAGGATCACTTGAGGTCAGGTTCAAGACAAGCCTGAGCAAGAGCAAGACCCTGTGTCTACTAAAAATAGAAAAAAATTAGCTGAGCAACTAAAAATAGGAAAAATTAGCTGGGCATGGTGGTGTGCACCTGCAGTCCGAGCTACTCCAGAAGCTGAGGCAGGAGGATTACTTGAGCCTAGGAGTTTGAGGTTGCTGTGAGCTAGGCTGACACCACGGCACTCCACTCAGGGCAGTAGAGTGAGACTCTGTCTCAAAAAAATAAATAAATAAATAAAATAAAAATAAAAAAAGAAAGCTGGAGTGACCACATTAGTATTAGACAAAGTAGACTTTAGAGCATATAATAGGCATGTTTGCCATTAGCAGCCAAAGTTATATATCCTTCCAATTTAGCAAGGACAGAAATTAAAGATATTTAATGCTCCTCCCAGCACAAAAATAAATCCCCCAAAAGGAATGTGATGGTTCCAATGAGTCACATCCCTAAGCCTTTGGGAAGGCAGGACCATGTGATTAAGAGTCTTGCTGGAATGTCATGGAGCTGGGGATGGTCAGTTTCCCAAAGAAGGAATTCAAGGACACTGAATAAAAGTAGCAGATGTCCACTACCAAATGAATGCTAAGGAACTGGCTACCTCTCTCGCACATCACACATGTGTAAAGCATAGCAGTAGCACGGTCCTATCCAAGAACAACATGACAATGTTTGAGGAGATTGAGAAGAGAAGGTTTACAGTGTGCATTAGTTCTGAAAACAATTTATTTGACTAATTAAGAGAATGGATGAAGAAATAATTTTGCTCGAGAATTTATCAGCATAAACTCTAAATTTGGGGATTCCAGGAATGAACAAAAAGATGTTAACATCAAATCCAGGTCTTCAATAAAGAAACAGAAGATGATTTTACAATATTATATTCTTTGTACCCCAAGAATCTTACTTAAATGTTCCTGTTATCCTTAAATATTTTCCCCGGAAAACATCTTCCAACAATGTAATGCAAGCTTTATCCCACCAATGTAAAGTTGAGAACTCTCTACATCTACTTCCAGTTCATAACATATTGGGAGGCTTATTGAGGGAAGGGAAGACTTAGGATCAAAATAGAGCACCTCAAATCACAGAGTACTAGAATTGACAGAGAATTTAGGAAGCTTCTATTCCACGTTCCCTCCCACTGGGGCTGAGATAACCACAGCACTTACATGTAACCTTCAAGAGAGACTGATTGATCAGCTAATTTTGATACCTACTGATTTAGCTTAATTGGTAAATGTCTTCATAACTATTTGGAAAATGGACTTATTTTTCATTGTCTTTTACAACATACTGCACGTGCATGCACATAAGCCAAACACCACTCACCCTCCCCTCCCCCGACCAAAAGAGAAACAAGAACCTCCAGTATTTCTCCAGAACAGGAACTACTCATGACAGGCCTTCTTCTTCCTAAGGGCTGTAGAAGTTTGCCACCTACTGACCTTTTGCTGAAGTACCTTGTTCTCCAGGAAATATTGCTAACAATTATAATTCAATGCTAGTGACATACACTGAAGCCTGTAGCCTTTTGCAATTATTTTCCAATAAGATGAGAAGGGTTTTTCTTTTTTCTTAAAAAAAAAGATCCATAGGAAAGAGAACCAAAAGCTCAAAGATCCCACACGAGTATTAAACAACGTTCATGTTCACTTGAAGGCCCTCTGCTGACCATTCTCATTACATGTACTCCTTCGTTTAAAACAAAAAAAGGAAAATTAATCACAAAAATCTGGGAACAGTGAAGATTTTTTTCCTAACATTTCTGCTCCCAGTTCTTTCATCCCCTTCCAGCATTTCTTTTCCTGCCTGCTTTCTTCCCTTGAGTTTGAGTCAGCTGCCAGGCATTCCTTATTACTTTTTCTTAGAAAACAGGTTGGCAGATCTAGCCCTGACCTGTCTAGTTTTGAGATGGCTTCAAATTTTTGTATTATTATTTGCAAAGTTACTATTATCTAAAAACTCCAGGGAGACCCAAACGTAAGGAAACATCATATTTTTGTGAATTTTACCTCCAGGAGCACTATAAGGTCCTCACAATGAATATTAGAGAAAAATCCCCTCATGCTTCCAGGTTGGGGAGGGAAAGAGTAACCATTCTTAAAATGTATTCCTGATGCATTTCAATACACCAATGCATTCTGCTCCTAACAAGGCCTGCCCTCAGGAGAAACTATTTTACGAGAGCCTGACCTAATGGGGTTTTATCAGAGCTTAACTTACCTTGGGAAAGAGAAATACCGAACTGCAGCTCTCTCCGGCTTTCCACGTGGGGGAAGGGAAACAGCCAACTCCAGCTCCCTCTAGCCATCCCGCCCTTCCTAAGGGGTGGAGGGGGGCTGTAAAGTGCTGGGGAAGTTCACAGTCCAGGGACACAGGCTCACCAAAGACTGAGACCTAACCACAGGACTACAGAATGCTTCCCCTCTCCTCCACACTGTACCACTCCAAAGGCCTATTTCCTGCAGTTCTTTTATCCAGTACGTCGTGTCCTCTTTTCAACAAAAAATTGCAAAGGCATACGAAAAGGCAAAAAACACAGTTTGAGGAGATTGAAAATATATCAGAATCAGAGTCAGAAACTGCAAAAATGTTGGAATTATCAGACCAGGAATTTTTAAAAACTATGATTATCATGCTAAGGGATTTCATGGAAAAAGCAAACACATGTAAAAACAGATTGGTAATGCAAGCAAAGATATGGAAATTCTAAGAGAGAAAATAATAAGAAATGCCAGAGATCAAGAACACTGTAACAGAAATGAATAATGATTCTGATAGGCTGACTAATAAACTGAAAAGCTATGGAAAGAATTTCTGAGATTGAGGATATGATAATAGAAACTTATTAAACTGAAAAGCAAAGAGAAAAAAGACTGGGAAAAAAAAATAGAACAGAATATCCAAAAACTGTGGGACAACTACAAAATGTATGAATATATATAATGGGAATACCAGAAGGAGAAGAGAGAAAGAAACAGAGCCATATTTGATGCAATAATGACTGAGAATTTCTCCAAATTAACACCAGACACAAAACCACAGATTTAGGAAGTTCAGAGAACACCAAGAAGGATAAATTTCCAAAAAACCCTCCCCTTAGGCATTTTCTAACTACAGAAAAAAGCAAAGATAAAGAAAATGTCTTGAAAGAAGCCAAGAGAAAAAAAATACCTTATTTATACAGGGGAAAAGATAAGAATTATACCCTACTTCTCAGAAGCCATGAAAGCAAGAAGGGAATAGAATAAAATATTTAAAGTGTTGAGAGAAAAACATCTCTAATCTATTATTCTGTACTCTGTGAAATTATCCTTCAAAGGTAAAGGAGAAATAAAAACTTTCTCAGACAAACTTTGCAGGAATTTTTTGCCAGTAGACCTGCCTTTCAAGCAAAGTTTTCAAGTCCTTCAGAGAGAAATAAAATGATATAGGTCAGAAATTTGAATCTACATAAAGAAAGGAAAAACATTGGAGGCAAAATGAAGGCAAAATAAAATCTTGTATTTTTTCTTATTCTTAATTGATATCAAAATAACTGGTTAAAGTATAAATAGCAATAATGTATTGGGAGATTACAGCATGTGCGTAAGTGAAATGAATTACAGCAATGTAAGAAGGGCCAGGAGAGAAGAATTAGGAATAGTCCATTATAAAGTACTTGCACTATATGTGAAGTATATAGCATCTTTGTAAGGTGGACGTAGATTAGTTAAAAATGTATATTTTAAACTCTAGAGCAACCACTAAAAAATTTAAAAAGAACTAAAATGTATAGGTCATAATATAATGCAGAACATTTATGTTTTACCCATACCCTTTTCATTAAAACCAAACCTCATCAGCAATTGCTATCATTCATTTTCTAATGTATAGAAACTGGCTGGTAATTGTTAAACTTATTCAGCACCAGCAAGGATATTTTGGTGAGAAAGTAGTGGCTCTCCTCAGTATTCCTGATTGATAGCAGTGCCAGAATGTTCCCATATCTTAAAGTCCTCATTTTCTTGAAACTCACCTAACACTCTTGATCACGAGTGCTTGCAATCCTAAGTTTGATTCAAGTGCAACCATCTCCAGTATATTTTCCTACAAATCCAATAAAGAAGCAGAAATAATATAGTTCAGTAAATGTTATACGTAATTCACCTTGTGACAGTGTAGACTACAATTCCCAATCTCTTTGCTCCATCCTTTAATAGATATTGCTTTGCAATGCCTTCAGTTACGGGCAGAGTATATTTCCCTGCCCTATTGGCCATGTGGATTGCTTGGTCATACAGTTTGCTGTGTGGAATATGGGTAAAAGCAATAATGTTTTGAGTTTTAGTTGACATATTAAGAGACATGAATTTTTTTCTACTCACCCTCTTCACTATTGTGTTACCATGAAGTGAAGCAGCTACCTAGAGCATGCTCTAGGTAGCTGCTATACCACCAATTTGGGCTTCAGGATGTGAAACATATGGACCCACCAAAGTCTGGAGTCCAGCCCTGTCCTAGCTGAGATTGGTCTAGGTTATTGGAATGACCTTCAATGACCTGCAGAATTCATGAACACAAAAATAGATATTAGTTTATGCAATTGAGACATTAGAGTTTTTTTTTACATAGAAATAACTAATTCATACACTTTTTTGTTCTTAAATATAAACCCATAAAAGACAATAATAAAATGTTTTATATATTTATATTTTAAAATTCTACCACTTAATCTGCAGAATTTTTACCCAAAGAGGAATGAATGATTTTCGTTTTATAATTCTGTAATTATTCTGATTACGTACTCACTGTTTTCACTATATTCACTATAAAAGATGTTTCTGTTCTAAGGTGATAGAGTTTTTAATATGGCTGGTTTAGACCGTGCCAACTAAACGAAAGCTGTGAAAAAAAATTAGAGAAACTAGTAAAACTAGTTATTTAATTAACAGGTCAGCTATTGGACTGAATACATTCAGTCAAAATGTGAAATAGTCTTAAATGGGTAAGAAGCATCATATTCCCAGCTTATAATTTATTACTGTTTTCCATGTTAAGACTTGAGTTAAAAATCTACATATTTAGTTGGATACTTTCATATTTCTATATATGCAAATGATTATATTTCTCAGATATTTTATTTATTCTTTCTGTTTTCTTTCCTGTTTCCACAAGAACTCTTGTTTGTAATGCTTTCCTATACAAACATTTCTCTCTCTTTACTTCCTGCATGCTTCATATTTGAAGTTCTTTCATCTCTACTCTTTGGTATCTTTTTCTTTAATTTACATTTATTGTGTGATTTCAGTGTATCACATATTTTTGCTTCTAATCCTGATTATTTTATTTACAGCTCTCTGGGAATTGCAGGGATAGTCTCTTTAAATTTTTCTTAGTTCCTGGTACCCAGTGTGTGCTCAATAAATGTTGATTGAATGAACACTGATGATCTAACCAAGAAACAATCATTCTGTCTAAGCTCTTTTTTCTCAAAATTGCTTATGACTGAAAACAAAAGTCAACAACAGAAGCTGTTTTGTAAAGTTTACGTGTGATTCAGCAGCCTTGAGGTTCACGTGGGCTCATCCCAGGACATCTAAGGTGATACTAAGCTTTCTAAACAGCCAACAGCCAGCTCAGGCAAAAAGCTCAGGCAAAGCTGGTAGGCTCTGTCGCCAGCGACCATTGGCACCTTTTCTGAGGTTAAACTTCCCAAATTGTCAAATGTGAGTCACATTTTTACTTGGACTTTTAGTTCAGCAGAGAACTCCAACACTGTCATTTCATCTGATTCCTTTATTATTGACTTCTACTTGTAACAAGTACTTATACTCTCCAATAAACAGAGGATCTTTTCCTCTCTAAAAATCCTCCTGAACTTAATGACTCATTATGCTTAGTAGATCAGGTACTTGGAGTAGAACTTCAGAAATATTTACTAAATAAAGACACTGATAAAAAGTTAAACCATTATAAAATGAATCTATATAAAAACACTCATACCTATAATCCCAACATATACTCAAAATTTAATAGTGAAAATATGAATTTAGATAAAAATATTTAATGTACATCAAAGCAATTGTGTCTTATATTAATATAGGAATTTAAAATGAGAACCTCTCATAATCGCAAAATTCTAAAATAATGCTGTCTAGGCAGATTGTTGAGGCATTATATTGTTTTATTCTTAAGAATTTGTAATCAAAATTAGAAAAAAGTTTTCTAGGCTAAACCATCTATGGTAAATAGTCCTTTTAATCATCACATATCCATTAAATGTTTAGGACTTGACCTTTGAGGAATCATAGTGAACCCAAATCCCTTTGGTATATTCACTGAATGGCTCCCGAGGAGAGCCTGAGGAATTTAAATGCCAGTTTATCTTGTGAAATATCAGACTTGAAAGCGAGGTTTGCACACCTGCCATGCAGCATTAGCAGGAGCAGCCAGATCAGCAGCCCAGAGTAATGTAAAAATAGAGGCTCATTCAAACCCTCTAGTCCACCCAAAATGGTATTGAATTTCATCTCTCCCTGATGCTTTTGGGGCTTTACTCTTTATTCAGAGCTTACTTCTGCGTACTGAGCCAGTAATTCTTTCTGTCTATATCAATATCTTAATTCTTCCTCTTCTTAATTAAATAAATGGCAAGGAGGTGGTTCTCATTTTTCTAATTATTCTTCAGATTTTTAAGCTAAGATAGCCTCTATGAGGGCACAAAGAATAAAAATGTGGCAAGAATCCAGCAATAAAGAGATTAGACTACCAAATTAGGATTCATTTATTCATTCATATGTCCATCTATTCAATAAATAATTTTTGAGTACTTAGTATATATATAGACATTAAATGTGTTTGACTCCAAAGATATCACAATGAACAGTGTATTGCAAAAATGAGGAAATGAGGGAGAAAATGAGATATAAGAAGAACAAATAAGAAATAATGGTAAGATAATATACTTTTCATATCTTTATTTCTGGTCAATAACACAGTTTTTTTTTCCATTATTTATCATTGCCACATATTTTTACCTTTCTTTTTTAAATCTTGACGTCCATATGTTCTCTGGAAATATCATTGTGCAGAATGACTGCTTTATATTTCAGTACTTGAGCTCAGAAGGCAAACGTTGCTTGAAAATTAATTCAAGTCTGGTTGTGATTCACTTAAATATGTTGAATATTTGAAACAAAGTGATTTCATCATTCAATTAACTGATAAGTCATTAAAAAATAACTTGTTGAATTACTTTCCTAAAACTTAATAAAAACTGTTAGGAAATTTTTTTAGTTAGTGGTCTCATTGGTATATTTTATAGTCTGTGATATCATACACAGAAGGATTAGCTCACACCCTATCTCATAGAATAAACACCTACCAAAGACAAACTTACAGAATCCCTAAAGTTGAGAATCAAAAAGACTGGGGAATGTACTTTTTCATATAATTTATGCTAATTAACAGGCGAGAAATCTCTGATTAACACAGCAGGAACATGCTGATTTTAATACTTCTTATTCTAAAAACTACTAATCATTTTATACATGCTCAGCTATAAAGAAATTTTCTAAAGGACTTCCTAAAGCTTCTCAAGATAGAAATTGATTTTGTAAATCTGCAAAGTAAAATTTTAGGGTTTGGAGAAATGCTATATAATGGTAATGGTTGTTTTTTGTTTGTTGTTGTTGTTTCAGCAGTCATTGATATTTTGTGTGACAGACAGAACCTAGAGTGGCTTTCAATAATCCCTTCTACTTCCTTTGCATAAACCACCCTTAAGTACAGGCAGAACTTGTGATTTGTTTCAAACCAATAGAATAACAGCAAAGTGATGAGCAAAGTCATTCCCTTGACTAGATTACATTGTGTAAGATGGGATCTTAGAAGACTGGAGGGTGACTCTCTCTGTTGGCCTTGAAGAAGCAAGCTGCTGTGATATGAACAGTCTAAGAAGAGGGCCACATAGCAAACTGAGGGTGGCTTTGAGGAGCTGAAAATATTATAGTCATACAGCCACAAGGGAATACATTATACCAACAAGCTAATGAGTTTGGAAGAGGACTCCAAACTCCAGAAAAGAATGTACCCTGGCTGACACTGTGTGCATCCTTGTGAAACCCCAAGCAGAGGATCCAGTTAAGTTGTGCCCAGATTCCCAATCCACAGACATTGAGAGATGAAAAATATGTGTTAAGCTGCCAAATTTATAGTAGTTTGTTGCACAGCAGTAGAAATCTAATACACATTGTCTCTTGTAGCATTTGTTGGTTATACAAGAGGGTGGTAAAATATGCTTGAGGAAATGAGTAAATTAGAGCTATTTATTGACATATAATACACATACATCAAAGGACACAAGTCAACAAATATGGCTACGTGAAGTTTTATGAATTGAAGTTCCTGTAACCAGCACCCAGAAATGGAAATAGGCTATTCCTGGCAACGAAGAGGTTCTCCCCATGGTTTCTTCCAGTCACTATTCTCCATGCCTCTACAAAGGTGACCATCATTCTGATTTCTAACACCACAGATTGGTTTCACCTATACTTGGGTTTATGGCAAGGATATTATAATGTGTGCACACTCTCTCACAGCATAGCACCTTACTTCCACAAAGCCAATGGAGAATCTTAAGTTTGTTGTGAGGGAGTTTTATATTTGGTAACTTAATCAGAAGAGTGACTATCCTGTAATCTTTGTAGTATAACTTAATCAAGAGAGGTTATATATTCATAGGTTTTGCCCATACTCTAGGGGAGGAGATTATACCAGACATGTATATTACAGACAGGAATCTTGGGAGCCATTGGAGAAACTGGCCTACCACAAGAAGAGTTAACACTGTTTTACAATTTTGCAAATTTCTTTAATGGTGAACATCTGGAGACATCTGGAGTCTCATATGTGATGCTGCATTTAATCTGTTACAATGTGTTTTGTTTGATGTATATTAAGAAAGATTTTCTTTCATATATTCACAGTTGGAAAGGTAGGATTATTTTCAACACCTTTTGTTAATGCTACAACTACCACTTGGAACTACTAGTTTCTTAAAAGTTAGTTGCAAAGTGAAATCCGAAACTATATAAATGAATGAATAAATGAAGGAATTTTGTACTCTATGACATTAAAATTCTCTGGCCCTTCTTGCTCCTTTAATGAAACTTTCACACATACATGATTTTTTAACATTATATGTTGGTAATTTGGAAAATATTGGTTTATTAAGTAATGCAAATATTCTAAATATTAATATATTTCATTTTACAATATAAAAAATAACAGTAGTTAATATCACCACTAATCTTACCAGAAGAGACTTTTTTTGTGGGAAATTGTTATGTTCATAGTGGTAGACATAAGTTTGTCAAAATTTTACTTTTTCTGAAAAGCTTAAATTTTTGGCAACACATATCAGGTGTTTTCCTTGAAGTAACAGCCTCTCTTCAGTTATTTTTAAGAAAATGTCTGTCAAATGCCTAAGATGCACAGAAAATACAGAAGTCACATGATTTTCTTATTTTTAGTTCTTAGTAGTATTTCTCTTCAACATTAGCAAGAAGGATCTAATTAATGGTCAAATCACAGTTTTAAATTAACCGTTTATTACATATTATTCTGCTCTGCCTTCTCCTATAAATATAGTTTATAAAAAAGCATTCAGAGGTAATAGTTTATTGCTAGGATTTCTTTTTCATACATGGCATTTATTCTTTGATCTTTAGTACTTCTTTTGCTGTGAAAAATATTTTTCTTTCTCCTTTAGAAAAGCAAATAGGCAAGGTTATTGGCCAAAGCTAGTATTTCATATATTGTAAGAAGATTTACTTAAAATTTGTTTTCATTTGTTTCATATTATCTTAGAAGGATTGAAATTAGTTATTTCTTTAAAATTCTGTACCTAGTCGAAAATTCCAGTTCATGTCTGGAATACAGTTAGGCTCTGTAAGTCTAATGAGCTGCGCGTTGACTACCATTCTCTCTGTGCTTATGTGGTAATTTCCTGATTAATACTAATTAATGACATGTCACTGTTCATTTAAAATGAGTGATGAAAATGATTATTCAACCCTGATATTGAAATCAGCAACTTGGCACCAGATCTCTGTGCCAGGAAGCAGTGCCAGGCTCACGAGGACTCTGTTATTTCCACTTGCTGCTACAGTAAACTGGAATTAAATGATGTTTGTTTTTAGGTAGACTAAGCCCTGAAAGGCGTGATGGATGATTTAACTTTGTTTCATAGCTTTTGTTTGATTTATTTATAAATGGCTTTGGGTGGTAAATTAGGTAAACTGCATAGCCTCAGAACAGCTAAGGAGGACTTGCTTAACAAAGGAGTCAGAAATACAGACCTTTCTTGAACATCACTTTCTCCCATTTTTACCATCTTCTTGCATTTTCATGCCTTCAAAAATTGTTTGCTCAAGGTCAGAATTCTCAGAAGAGAGTTTTTAATACTCAGAGTTCCTAATGTCTATTCTTCCTACAGTTACTATTTTAGTAATAATTGGGTTAATCATGCAGACGAATGATTTGCCAATTTAGAAAATTTTGTGTGTGGTGTGTGTGCATTTGTGTATCCATATATTTAGTGTGTGTGTGTTTGTAAATTTCTGGGGAACACAGTAACACGCATAGTTTGGTCCAAAGGAAAATCAGCTTTAGCAAATTTAACTTTTTACATCTAAAAACTACTTATTTTAGTTTAAAACCACTGACAACAGATACATATCATCTAAGTAAATGAAAAAGTAATCAAAGGAATAATTTATTGAAATCCCAGTAAAGATCACTAACAAAAACTATCTCAAAAAACAAGCTGAGTTTATACATAATCTTTCTGGTGCAAAGGAGAATGCTATGAAGAGCACAGTTTTCATAATGGCTAAGGAAGGGAAGTTACAAAAGCATTTGTAAAAGCCTAGTGCCAGGGTTAAAGTTAGGACTTCAGTGATTTTGGGGTGGACTTTGCAATCCAGAAGACTGCCATAAGAATAAGTTAAAATGACCTGGTGGGCGTACTTTTAATTGTTGGGAGGGCTTCAAGTTAACTCCTTACTGACATTTCATGTTTTTCTTTACAGAGCAGTGGAAATGGGGGTGGTTATTTGATTTTTGAAGTATTGCTAAATTTTCATTTGTTAGATTTTTAAGTTTTTATTTCATATCTGCTTTTTAGTCATCCTTCAGTCAAGACTGTAAGATTGACTATCTTTCAAGGTACCGAGTCAAGATCTATATTGTAGTTGATTTTTGTCACATTGATATGCATTTGGACTTCAGCATGAGCTAGTTCTTGCTGCAGCTGAATTATTGTTATATCATACTGGAATTTAGGATTATGGAGAACATCGTTTCAGGACTGGCACAAAGACCAATAATAAAAATAAAAAAGTATTGTGATGAGACTTTGTGGTGGACTCTAAGCCAGGAGCCAAGTGTGCCAAGTTAAACCAAGAGAGCAGATTTCAACCTCAATTTGAAGATCCAACAGAACTTAAAACTACAATGGCATTAGTTAAGTTACCTAATTTTTTGATTTTTTTTCTTAAATAGTTTTAGTAACATTAAAGATCCCAGAAAGATTTGTACAGAGAGTAAAATATTTCTCCCTGATATATCATGTTCTAACTTGAGAGAACAGTATCATATTGAGGGCTGCGGTGTTTTGAGCCACAATCTTGTGAACTTCTTGGGTGAGAAGATATATATGGCTTAATGGAATCGTTCAACACTCCTGCAAAAATCTGAACCATAGTAAGAAGAATGTTCCCTGCTTTTCTGGCCTCTTGGAAAGTATGAGATGAAGAGGCTTGAGAAAAAACAGATGTCCAGAATTTTACACCAGGAGATAAAATTGAAATCTCAATGAAAACCAAGCCATTTTTCTTGAATTAAGTAATATGAGGATCTCTTTTTTCAAAACAGAGGAAATTGATAGGCCAATACAGACCAAAGATGATATCAGGGATTATCTAGAAGGTGTTTTCCAAGAAATCTCTCTTCAATTTGTACAAATTCTTTAAGAACTTTGTACAAATTCTTTAAGAATAATATTTTCCAAGAAGTCTCTCTTCAATTTCTATTAATACATTCTAGCAAATAGGCTTTTCAGATGAAGATATACTACCAGATATTGGTGGCTACTGAATGATCAGTTTTTAGCCAACAAATCCCTACGAGATTGTGCTATATGGTTATGGTGTCACTTAGCAACAGTGGTCTGACAACAGACAGAGGAATTAAAATGGAGTATAAGGTAGATCTGCACTAAAAAAGCGTTAATTAGGGCCTGAGTAGTAGGGCTCTTCACAGGGTTTATAAAAATGAGGCAGCTTGACTTGCATACAATCCATTTCTTTTTCTTTTTCTTTTTCTTTTTAGATTTTACTTGTTTATTTATTTTTTAATTTTTTTATTTCAGCATATTATGGGGGTACAAATGTTTAGATTACATATATTGCCTTTGTCTCACCCAAGTCAGAGCTTCAAGCATGTCCATTCCCCAGAGCGTGTGCACTGCACCCATTAGGTGTGAATATACTCATCCCCTCTTCCACCCTCCCACCTGCCCGGCACCTAGTGAATGTTATTCCTATATGTGCACTTAAGTGTTGATCAGTTAAAACCAATTTGATGGTGAGTACAAGTGGTGCTTGTTTTTCCATTCTTGTGATACTTCACTTAGTAGAATGGGCTCCAGTTCTATCTAGGATAATACAAGAGGTGCTAGCTCACCATTGTTTTTTGTGGCTGAGTAGAACTCCTTGGTATACGTATACTACATTTTATTAATCCACTCATGTATTGATGGGCACTTGAGTTGTTTCCATATCTTTGCAACTGTGAATTGTGCTGCTATAAACATTTTAGTGCAGCTGGATTCATCCTTTATCCTAGAAAATGGTCTTTCAGGAACATTTTAAGATCTAATTAGATTTGCTATGGGGTGGTTTACATTAACTATTACACAAGCCCATGAAAACATAACTGTATTTGGTTAAAGTATCTGGTTATAATATTATGTGTAGCAATAGATCTTAAAATGTTCCTGAAAGACCATTTCCTAGGACAAAGGATGAATCCAGTAGGGGTGTTGCTGAATAAAGATCAGAGCTCATAATCTCTTGCTGGAAAGTTACTCACCACAGCAGCCTAAGACAAGCTCCTGGTACGAGTGGGTCAAAGGGTCTTGGAAGTGCTAGAAAGTCCCAATTCAAAGGTCTTGGGCTATTCAGAGAGGAACCTTGAATAGGTCACAATGGAGCCTCATAAAATTGTAAAGATCCCCACAAAGATTACCAGGAAAGCCATTATCAAAAAACCAAATTGGTTGTATTAATAATCTTGCCAAGAAATACTTGTAAGTACAAAGTTTTGGAAAGGGCAGCTACAAAGGAAGTTTTATGGGATTGAGACTGGCACACAGGTGATGCAGGAGTTGGATTTCTAAAGCAGGAAATGAGAAGGGACTGAATAAAATGGACAAACTGGAGTCACGTTAAATCATCTGGAGTCCACAGAGCAGGGCTTTTACGCAAACTGTCTCCTGAAACTTTCATGTTCTTATCTTCCCAGAACAGTTTCAGCAATGGGATTGATTCATGCTTTCTTGTTAGTTTGGGTAAATTCCCATTTCTTAGGTTCTTTAGTTCAATTTTTATTGCTCAGATTAAATTTGAAGATTACCTCATATTGCATAGACAGCTGTAAGTATCTATCCAGACCATTTGCAGTCTCTCAGTTCTTACCAACTCGCATTAAGCTATAACATTGTATAGTGAAAGTGCTTTAGATATAGATTATAACTTAACACCATTGTATAATCCCTGGAAAGTAAATTGACATGAATCTGTTTAACATGTTGGGTGAACTAGAGGATGAAGATGGTGACTAAAATTAGCATAAGAAGCATAACGCCTAATGTTGCTGCTGTGTTTCAAGATACCCTCAGGCCTTACTTCAAAATCTTGGGTGACGTTTTGGTACCAGAGATAAAAATTCTGATTGAGTAATTATACCACAAAACATTAGGCAAGACACCCAAGTAGGTTTGGGAGCTTACCTATGTTCCTTATACGCTTCCTGAGAGCTACATTAGATTAATAGCAGGGCCAGAGGAGTCTGAATCCCAAAGCTGATTTTCTTGAAATCACAAAGTAAGTCCCAGACAGTTTGATGGCACCAGTTTATAAGCTTCCAATTCACACTAGACTTCTGAAGTGGGGGAAAAAGTATACAAAATAACTGTTGGTGTTCAATTCACAGAACTGCTATTATAACTTTGTATTTTAGGTAAATACCATAACACTTTGTAAAGCTCATTATCATTTACTAAATTCATTTGATTTTTATTTTTCTGTATGATAGAAATTCTATTATTTTCTTTTTCATACATATGGAAATTGAGGCTCAAGAAGATGAAGTGATTTGCCCAAAGTCACATGGCTACTAGGCACTAGGTATGGGATAAGAACTTATGTTTTTTGGTTGTAAATTCAATTCCTTTGATACTAAATTGTAGCAAATGACATATTGAAAATTTTGCTCTGAGTCATCACATATTTTAAGATCCATTTTTCATTGAAGGAGTAAATTGAGTTTGTATTAGCAACTTTTCTGCCAGTAATCTTTTTTGACTTATTTCCCAAATCCTCTATTAAGATAGAAAAAAATAAATTTGTTAATATTGCTTTAGAGATGATGGTACTTATATTAACGATGTACTATATTTGCCAAAACATCATCAAATGGTGTCATATACATATAATTTGGTATGTTCATAAAACAATATTACCAGCAATTGAAAAGAGAACATGCTGTTGATTAGGCAACAATGTTGACAAATTTCAGAGACATTAGGGTAAGCTAAGGAAACCAGGAACAATGTAGTACATACTGTATGAATCCATTTTTATGAACAAGTAAAACAATTTATGGTGAAAAAAAAACATCAGAAAAGTGTTTACCTCTGGCAGGGGGGATTGGAAAGAAAACTGTCTTGGAGACAGAAATGATCTGTTAATATATTTCGATAAGGGCATGAGTTATATGGGTGTATATATGCAATAAAAATAAAATTGAGTTGTACACTGAAGATTTGTATATTTGCAAATTTTTAACTTAAAAAAAGACTTGCTTAACTTAATAAAGGTTTTCTTAGCCTAGTGGTATGGGTTAACAATTCTGAAATCACTTTTCCACCTTTTTTGTCTCTAGATATATGCAAATTGACAAATATGTCAAAGATAGTGGAAATTGGAAGTCTTATAATGTGTGTGTGTGTTTATTATTTAATCACACTTAATGTCCATATCTTAGTGTCTAATACCATTTTCTACTTAAATCAAGTACATTTAGAGTAAATGCTGATTCCAGGACTAGTGCAGAGAAAGTGTAAAATGATCCTAGAATACCTTGTTGTGTCAGAAATCCATAAAGTGTTCAAGGAATGATGGGGCAATATCAAAAATTTAATAGAAGCCAACTTGATAGGGATCTCACTGGCCAAGTATGGGACAATTTTAGGATAAAATTATGACAGAAATAAATTATACACTAATAAAAATCTGAGTTTGTACAACTATAAATCAATTAATGGGGGAGAAGGGAGAGCTTTTTCTTGTGAAGAATGTTAGTACATAAATGTAGAAAGAATAATGGAGTTAGAGTATTACAATAATTTAAAATTAGTGAATGGAGGTTTTATTAGGAATAGGATATTAATGGAGTCTCAGAGTATCTCCCCTAACATTGCCTGTTAATTATAAAGTAAAAAATAGAAAACTTACAGTGGAGAAACCAGGCAAACATTATGTAACCCACCAATTGAAGTTGACATCATCAATTTTGGGACAACCAACACCATATATCGCTGATATGATGTACTGAGAAGGACATAATATTCTGTCAAAAGTACCTAACTTGAATTTTATCAGGAGGAAGAATCAGACAATATAAACTGAGGCTACAGTACTTAATAACTGCCACCTCAATGTTTCAAAAATGTCAAGATTAAGAAAAATTGAGAAACTGTTCCAGTCTAAAGGAGACTTAAGAGTCATAACTACTAAACGTAATATGAGATCTTGGGTGCATCCTGGACAGGTAAAATATAATAGCTATAAAGGACATTATTGGGTCAATTAGTGAAATTCGATTATGGACTATAGGTTAAATAATGATATTGGATTAATGTTATATTTTGTTCTTTTGCTTATTAGATTGTGGTTATCTAAAAGAATGCTCTCATTCTCGTGAAATGTACACTGAAAAATTTGAAGTATGAGGGCAGAATGTCTCCAATCTCTCAAAAGCTCAGAAGAAAGGATGTGAGTGTGCATGTATTTGTGCACACACCTGCACACTCTAGACAGGTGGGGAGAGGTAAGATGGAAGAGGGTGAGGGGAAGAAGAAGAAGGTGAGGAAAAGCAATAAAACAAATTGAAGAAAATGTAAAAAAAAAAAAACAAAAAAACAAAAACCCAAACTGTCGAATATTGGTACAAAGTATAAGGGGTTCCTTGTACTATTCTTGTAATTTTTCTTCTATGTGTAAAATTATATCAACATGCAATAGTACACACATACACACAAAATTTATGAAAGGTAATAAAAATGGATTCAGAAGTAAAATATATCTCTATTGCCAGATATTTATTCTAGTCCTCTCTCTATCCACAGATGTATTTCTTCTCTTTTTATTCTTGATTTCATCAGGTGAAAGTATCATACAATCTTTTCCTTTGTCAGTCTACCCCAGTTTTCTTGCATTCTTTGTCAAATTGAAATTGTTCAATGTGGCTTTCTATATTCAAATGCTGCCAAAAGATAATTATGAAGGGAAGAAAGAATTAGGATAAAGAGATGAGAGTAAGTGCATTTGCATATAAACCATTCAATTTAGGCCAATATGCATTGCGCTATACTTTTAAAGTTAGAAGGATAACTACAAGTATTAGAAGTTAATGCTCTTGTTTCCTTAAAAAAGGATTTAGGAATACAATAATACTTTGTCTTCAGAAATATATTTGAATAAATTAGGTGAAAATTTTCAACTGAAAGAAAAGACATTTCTAAATATACGTTATCTTATTCTTTTAGTGAATACTTCTAGTTATCCTTGTATAGTAAATTATACTTTTTATTTCAAACATCAAGCTTTCTACGTAAGTGCAAAGGAAGATTTTCAGGCTTCCATTTTCTCTGGAGAGTTAATCAAATAGAAAAATCTGTTGCCTAAGGCCTTTTACATTCAGATGAACAAAAATAGAGTCTAAATGATAGATACAACTCTATAATTTCTGTGATCTGATAGCATATATTGAGTTTCTTACCTTTGGCAATAAAATAATAAATAATAATTGTTACCAAGAAAACTGGCTCTGATATTCAAAAGTTTAAGGATTAATGGCAAAAAAATAGTTAAAGATATGTCATTATAACCTATGGCCTTAATTTAGTAATAACAAATAGAAGCTGAATGTTTTCTAACTAAAAAAGGTGAGTCTATTAGATGATGTATCTATCTTAAGTTTATTGTCCTTATAATTTTTAGGAACATAGCAGTTACGAATAGATTGACTGAATAGGTGGGTCTTTTTAATCAGGAGCTATTAGTTTTTTTTTTTAAATACTATTGTGAGGAGGATGCTCTGTGGCTAGCTTGTGCTCTGGTACAGCCTTCAGAATTTGGAAGAAAAGGTGAGTGGCAGTGGGCAGGTGAGACATGCTCTTTTTTGTCGGAGGAATACAGCAGTGGTGAAAATCATGGCCGAGAACATGGTGAGCACTTATATATGGCTCTGAACAATAGTGGCAAGATGGCATGGGAAAGCGCTATCACATGGGTTCACACAGGAGATAACACCTTGGTTACATGAGTATGCTGACTCATGCCTCCCTGGAAGGCCAGCTAACCAGGGGGGCTGGGCTGGGAGAAATACTGTGGCAGTTATCTTAGTTTGGCCTGAGAAACCTGTTGCCTATACAAATGCAGTTTCCCTTACATTCCACTCCCTAG
>CAUYSK010102826.1:0-12095 GCA_963575035.1 Avahi laniger
CTATAGTCATTTCCCTGATAAAAACTGCCCTAGGCCGGGCGCGGTGGCTCACGCCTGTAATCCTAGCTCTCTGGGAGGCCGAGGCCAGCGGATTGTTTGAGCTCAGGAGTTCGAAACCAGCCTGAGCAAGAGCGAGACCCCTGTCTCTACAAAAATAGAAAGAAATTAATCGGACAACTAAAAATATATAGAAAAAATTAGCTGGGCATGGTAGCGCATGCCTGTAGTCCCAGCTACTCGGGAGGCTGAGGCAGGAGGATGGCTTGAGCCCAGGAGTTTGAGGTTGCTGTGAGCTAGGATGACGCCACGGCACTCTAGCCTGGGCAACACAGTGAGATTCTGTCTCAAAAAAAAAACAAACAAAAAAAAAAACCTGCCCCAGATTCCTCACTATCTACCAAACTTCTTCATTTGACTTTCAAAACAATTTCTTAAATATTCACATTCCAGGTTCTCCCCAACATTCCTCGTGCCTTTGCTTATTCTATCCCCTCAGCCAGGAATGCTCTTGTCTACAGCACAATCAGCACTTCCCCCATCCCCAGTTTTACATGTCAATTATTAAGTTTCTATGTTTCCACATTATGAGCGGTCTCTGTAGATAAAGAGTTTTTAGTTTGAATATATAAATAAAACTTTAGCTCCCATCAGTCACAACTGAGCCATCAACTCAGTCTAGGAGGAGACAGGTCTGTGAACAGGTAACTGCAATACTGTACAACACAGTAAGTGTACAGAAAGCTGTAACTGAGGGATGTACAAAATCAACATATTGTGGATGCACTCTGGGTGGACACACTCAAGGGTAAAATAGAAGATGAATCAAAGAAAACTTAAAAACTTGTTTGGGCTTTCAAATAATGAAAATAAGATTGGCCTACTGTACCGAGTTCTGGTATTAAAAAAAAATACTTTCTCAATGAAATTAACTTGGAGGCATTTCATAGCAATGAGTAGGATGGCCAACTTGTGGTGCTGGGGCTGGGATGGGGGTACAAGATGGTTGAGATGAGAGAGAAGTATGCCTGATCCTGAGTTCTCCTAGGAGCCATACACACACCAATTGGTTTTGTCTTCCTAGGAGCTGACAAGGTCCTTCCCTCTCTCTCGTTTTCATGAAGCACTCTTCCCCCTCCCACCACGTGACCAAAACCCATTCCCTGAAGTTTCTTCTACAATCAGTGTTTACTGTCTCCTCTCTGAGTGGTGACCTTGCTGGTTCCACACCTTCCTCTTTCATTTAGGGTACCACAAAAGTGAGAAGTATGATGGACAACAAAAAAAAAAATCTAATGTATTAAGTCCTTCTCTAAACTGATGCATTCCCTAGGCTGGAGGACAACCTCTCCATATTTCATATGCCAATAACAAACAGGTTTGTTTTATTTTTAGTAAAATCAGGCATTCTTTACCATAATTTTATTTATTTATTGAGAACAGGTAAAACATATGTAAAGTATAAAACTCCAGAGGCACAAAGGCCTATATGGAGAACATACAGTGAAGTGAACAAAGCCCTCCTGCCCAGAGACATCAAAGATTCTTTAACAATTACCTTTTGTTCTTCTCTTTCTGTTGCATGGTGACACTTTTCAATTCTCCAATGCCTCAAGAAATCTCGAAGATATCCAAAGAGGGTGAGTACACCATACCCCACATAAGTGAGCACAGCAACCAGCATTGGTGTTTCTTCAAAAGCTTCATTAAATGGTCTTTTATACAGTCCTCCATTTTGTGTAACATGATGGATCTAAAAGAGAAATTAGAAATGTTTATTGCAATCACATTAAGAAAAAGATTTCTACTCAAAATCTAACTCCTCACAGATTCACAGAATTATACCTTAAGAATTTTTTAAGTAACACTCAAACACTAAGATCTAAGCAGGGCATACTTGTTTTCAACAGAAATAATTTATAAATTATATACTTCGGATGAACAGTTAAAAAAAAAAAAGATGGAGTGAGAAGGACTGTCTAAAAACAATGCCTAACACTGATTTTTGATTTTCTGAAATAGATCCTAAAATGCTGTGATTGGAGAAAGCATAATTTTCCTTGTTCCAATAAAGAAAACAAAAAAATATAAATCAACAAAGAGAAAGCCTTAGCTTACAGACGAAGTGTTCAGAAGTAAATTCAATTTTAGAATGTAAAATATTTGTGAGTGTTTTACTGCTACACATTCTTAAAGCCACCCAGCCACAGTACTGCTAGAAATGAGCCACAATCTAAAGATAGAAAATTGTTTAAAAAGTAACAACAATATAACGAAGCTATTAAGCTGGGCAAAGCAAAATGAAAACAGTTTAAAAGACAAGAAAAATAACATTCTGATCATCTCTTTAAAAAACTATATCTGAAGATATTTTGCCTTAAAACGATGTGTTTAATACCAGTGCCAAACTTCCCTTAACCACGAAATTATTTAAACTATTTCCTTTCAATTGTACATATCATTAAAAAGCCAGGAAATTTACAGAGCCCCACAATCTCTAACTAATGTGCTATGGGTGGATCTCTTTTAAAGATAGCTGCCTTGATTTCAGACACACCCAAATGAGATCAAGTAAATTCATACCATAGGTTAGACTATTTAGGAAGAAGTTAAACCATTATTAAGTACTGTGTGATTCCATCAAAGCCATATTTAAAATTAAATGTATTTTAAAGAATTCAGGTTCAACTATGAAGTGACTTTTGAATATTGGCTTCAGTCAAAACAGAGTTATTCTGAGCATGCAGAGGCAGATGAACAGGACAACCAATATGCAAATCTCTCACAAGTGGAAAAGTCCTAGAACTCAGAACAAAATTACTTGATCTTTAAGTACTGATGCTAAATTTAATCTTTCACATGATTCAAACAATAATAATTATATTAGGCCAATCATGATGACTCACACCTATAATTCCAGCACTTAACGAGGCCAAGGTTGGAGGATCACCTGTGGCCAGGAGTTTGAGACCAGCCCAGGCAACATAGCGAACCTCGTCTCTAAAAAAAAAAATATAAAAAATTAGCCGGCGTGGTGGCATGCACCTGTAGTCCTAGCTAGCTACTCAGGAGGCTGACGCAGGAGGGTCACTTGAGCCCATAAATTGGAGGCTGCAGTGAGCTATGATCCTGCCACTGCACTCCAGCCTGAGTTACAGAGTGAGACTCTGTCTCTAAATAATAATAATAATGATAATAATTATATTACAATCTTATACGTTATAATATTCCATGAAGGAAAGCACTAGACTTATTTTGTTCATTATTGTACATCTAGCAGCCAGGATAGTATTTATCAAGTGTTAACAAATAATTAACACTTGCTCAATAATATTTCCTTTTATTACTACTAATATTACAGAAAGGGGCATCTTGCAGGAGATACCATTTAGTTCTCAAATAGACTTTACAGGCTGACAAATATGCACAAATCAATGAATATTTGTTGAATGAATGAAAATATATATTACGCTCTTTGCTCTTTCAAAAGCAAGTAGCCTGGCAAAGTAGGGGTTAAGTAAGTTACAGTGATTACACAATTAACATTGGGCATTTCTAGAACCCAGATCTGATGATGCCTTTTAGTCTCAAGCAGACTGTCAGTGAGATCAAGTTGACTTTCAACAAAGCACAAGCTATACTCTTACAGTGCATTTCAAATTTTGGATTCACCGGGAGAGCTCTTGATAGGCCTTTCAGTCATGCAGACTTGAAGAGTTATACTGTCAAGAAGGTAATCAAGAAAAATATTAGTACATCACTCCCTCCAGATTAAAAAAAAAATAGATAGCCAGTCATTCACATTAAGCAGACAAGAATGTCACACTATGTTAGCATTATTAATCAAGGGAAGATTTAAGGACTCCAATAAATACCAAGAAACATTTGCTTGAACAGTAATTTTACAATCTACTGAAAATGCAAAAAAATTCCAAAAAGGCAAAGGAAAAATTTTTTCAGTCAAGACTATAAGCACATCGCTATAAAACACATTACAGGGCAAGGGGATTGAAAAAAATAAGCCATTTTGTCCACATACCTGTGGGCTGTCAACCATTTTTGTTAAGCAGCTGAAAAGGCACTCCTAACCAAAGCAATAATGGGAAAGTATAATCAAAAGATAAACCCATAAACATTATATGCTTTTATATGCACTAAAAGTATTTGGAAGGAGGCATAAGAAATTGGGGAAGGCAGCAGAGTGGGATTAGAAGGAATACTTCTTGCTTATAATCTTGTAAACTGGTTTGATTTTCCTATTTTTTTATAATGAGTATATATTACTGAATTTCACTTGCCATTTTATTTTTTAAATGTTTAAACTAAATTTCGTCACTGGTTTTATTCACTATTGGGACCAAAACAGAGTTAATAAAAGCAACACATGCCTATCATCATAACCTCAGTCATCTCATGATTTACAACCTAACAAATTCTCATCTACTTATTAGTTCTCAAATAGACTTTACAGGCTGATGAGTATGCACAAATCTGTATTGCAATCCCAAACTCCTTTCCAGAAGTCCACATTTACATTTCCACCAGTCTCCTGTACAGCTCCATTGAGACATCTCATGGGCACCTCAAAATCAACAAGTCTAAAGCCGAACTTCTCTCACCACCCTCACCTTTCCCTCAATTAAAACCTGGTCCTCCTCCTGTATTACCTATTTTGGTCCGCAGCATCACCATCCAGTCTACCCAGTCTCCCAAGTTTGGAGTCATCTTTAGCCCCACCTCATTTTCTGGCTTCTACCTAGAACCAGTAATGAATTTCTGTGCCTAAGTTCGAAAACTTCTTGTAGCACATAGGAATTTTAAGGAGGCTGAAAATACTCTATATCTTGAGAGAGGCATAGGATACACAACATACACACAGGTTAAAAAAGAAATCATGGAGCTGTATACCTAAGACTAGCATATTTTACTCCCCAATTTTTTTTTTTTTAATCTCAATTCCTCTTCCTTCAGTGGGTGTTACAATATCCTTTTTCCTATTTGGTCTCTCTGCCACCAGGACTTTCCCCACACTCCAACAATCTGCCCAAAACAAATATAATCAAGACACTCCCCTGTTTCAGTGTCCACACAAGGTAAAGTCTTAAGTCTCAACTTGAACAGAATCAAATTTAGTCTACAACATCAGGACACCACACTGTTTCCAGCTCCTTGTGTTGCCATTATTTCTTTTTCCCACCTCCTAAACTCTTTGTTACAGTCATATTAAACTCCTTGCCACAGACTTTCCAAAAGAATCCTCCTCTAGGAGTGACAATCTTCCAATAGTAGTAAGTCCATAAATAATGCCAACAGTGAAAAGTCAACAAGCAGTAACAAACACCATGTTATTTAGAAACAACAAAAGAATCTGCTAAAATTGAAAATAGCTGCCTTTGAAGATGAAGGTAACGGGGTAGAAGAGAACAGAAGACTGCTGTATATTTCCTAACAAGTCTTGTGGAACTATCAGACACTTAAAACCATGAGAAGTGAAGGGGTCAAATACATGCAACATACTCTCAATTGGTTCAAGAAAAAAATTAATAATCTCACATGTGTGAGTGTGTGTGTGTGTGTGTGTGTATGTGTATGTAGAGAGAGAATGCGTTTTCTTCCTGAACCATTTGAGTCAGTTACAGTCATGATTTTTCTTTACTACATGATTTTTCTTTAATACTTCAGTATGTATTTGTTTGTTTGATTATTGATTGACTGAGATGGAGCCTCACATTGTCACCAGGCTGGAGTGCAGTGGTGCCATCATTGTTCACCAAATCCTTGCACTCCTGGGCTCAAGCAATCCTCCAGCCTCAGTCTCCCAAGTAGCTGGGACTATAGGTGTACACCACCACACACAGCTCAGTGTGTGTATCTTAAAAACAAGGACATTCTCTTATATAACTACAAGAGAATTATCAAAATCAGAAAATTGATACAATACTAACATCTAGTCTATAATTTTATTCAGATTTTGCCAATTGTCCTAATGAAGTCCTTTTAGCAAAAGGAAAATCCTAGATTATGTGTTGCCTTCCATCATTTTAGTCTCAAGAAAATTTTTTATAAACAAGGTTTTTGTTTTTGTTTTAGAGATAAGGTCTTGCTCTGTTGGCCAGGCTAGAGTGCAGGGCGCAATCAAGCAAGCCTCCTGAGTATCTAGGACTACAAATACACACTACCAAGCCCAAGTAATTTTTTCTTTTTTTTTGTAGAGATGGGTCTTGCTATGTTGCCTAGGCTGGTCTTGAACTCCGGGCCTCAAGCGATCCTTGAAAAGTGGCCTTGAAAAGTGCTGGGATTACAGATACGAGCCACAGTGCCCAGCCCAAGTTTTAATTACACTGTCAGCTTATTTAGGAGGAATGATCCTGCCTAAAAGCTTCAAGAATCCCAATGAAAGCTTATAGATAACTATGTAATGATGATATAATGGCAAAGTAATTACTGGGAAACAGAAGCATACCTTTCTGATACGAATACAAAATCACATAAGCATGATTTCCTTAAGCAAATAAGCATATTCTAGCTCCATGCTACAGTAGGATGACAGAACCTGTCCACTTGGTGAATGGTTTGGAACATTATAAAAACAAAATTAAATGTGTAATATGAACTACCCATTATTCTTCAGCAATCAAAGAACTGTTATCATGCCTTTCTCGTTAAATGAACCCTATTCATTTTCAAGTTGTGTATTTCTGTTGCTCCTTAAAATCAGTCCTGCTGAAATTGTCTTTTCGTGGAATTTTACTGAAATGTACTAGCTTCTCCCTACTGCATACCACACATACTAGAGAGAATAGTTTGGAGTTTTGTACAAGTCACACAAGTCATGCCATTCTCTGAATGTATATTTACAGAAGTGTCCTCCTTTTTCGGCAGGGAAATGTTGAAAAGTAGGAAGTTCACAGTTTTTCTTGCAATCAGCGTAAATTCTGTAATTTTTGTCAATAAGTATCTCATGTGGAATGGACTAAAAAGTGCTTCCAACGCTAGCTGTAATACACATTTGTATTTTGACATTACTGTTCTCCTACTGAAAACAGAAAGCGGAGACCTTTGAGTATATGTGGACTGGAACGTTTCAGTTGAGCGCCATCCTGTACGCGCTGGGCACTGATGTCTGTCTGGGAGTTACCACTCTACCTGGCCACCACAGCCTCCTCTGCAGCACTTTCCCATCTCTAGATAAGCACCTCATATGCATAACAGACGCATATGAGAGCACAAATGCAGCTCTGCCACAAATTCTCCATGTTCATCTCAGCTCTCTGCCACCTCTAACATGTTCTGAACCTGTAATACTGTCACTCCGCCCCCTCCACGTGTTCCCATCTGATTTTGTAGTACACACCACCGGAGAGGCAACCTGGTTCAAATCCATCTCCCTTCTCTGGGAATATTCCCTGATATGCAGTGGGGGGCCCTGGTGGTCACATCTGTGCTTTGTGACTGTGTTTCCTGGGCCATAACTGATTGACACAGTACACACCTTTGCCAAAAGGAACCCAACAAGGCTCTGTCATGCGGATTTAATTTCAGTGGGAAGAGTTTGGCCTTAGGTAGACTAGTACCTGTATTAAACAACTATAAAGTTTACATGCTTAAAAATTTTATATTTTTTTTAGTCGTAAAAATAAGTATTTACTGAAGAGTTGTATATTTTTCACAAAATTAAACATGGACATAATGTAGTATTTCTCTCACAAAATAAATGTGCTTTAATATTATTTTATCTGAAAAGATAGGAGTTAGAAAAATACCATACTTGGAGAAAATTAAACCAACACATTAAAGAAAACAAATATCGCCTGAAATTCTACAGCCCAGAGATAACCACTATAACATTTTGATGTTTTGCCAAACTTTCGTATATAAGAGAAAGAAATGTACAATTTTGCATAAAAGAAATCACACTATTCATGTTTTACAATCTTTTTCCACTTAATATTATTAATCTCTTCTATCATCTGTCAATATCACAAGTATCATTCTTTTATAGGGTGCCTAAATTTCATAATATGGACATATAGTATAATCTATTTAACCAATCCCCATTCACAAAATTTAGGCTTTTCTAAATATTACCAATATGTAAGGGTTTTGTACATCTCAACACACTTTTGAATTTCTCCTAAGAAATTCTTAGATGTGAGGTTACTGGCTCAAAAGTGAAAGTATACATTTATTTGATTCCTGAGTATCAACCTATAAAATAAACTTAAGGGCTGGTCCCAGTGGCTCATGCTTGTACTCCTAGCACTGTGGGAGGCTGAGGTGGAAGGATAGCTTGAGGTCAGGAATTCGAGACCAGCCTGAGCAAGAGCCAGACCCAGTTTCTGCCAAAAATAGAAAAAATTAGCTGGACATGGTGATGTGTGCCTGTAAGTCTCAGTTACTCAGGAGGTTGAAGCAGGAGGACTGCTTGAGCCCAGGTGTTTGAGGCTGCAGTGAGCTACAATTGCACCAGTATACTCTACCTGGTATGACAGAGTGAGACTCTGTCTCAAAAAAAAATTTTAAAAAATAAATTTAAGGAGGATTTAATGGTATTATTTTAAGGTTTGTTGGTTTCTGAAGTTCAATTACTGCAATTTAAAATGATCCAAACCTCATCTTCAAATAAAACCACTATCTCAAACAACATAACATTATGCAGAATCACCTTGGGTTCCCAAAATGCACTGATGAGAGTGTAGAAAAGATGCCAGTTTCCTCAAATTGACCCTTAAAGACAATATAGTTCCAGTTACAACAAAATGCTACTTTCTGTTTTTCTTTTCTTTTCTTTTTTTTCTCTCTCTCATTCTCTCGGCTTTTTTTTCTTTGTTAATAAATTGATTCTAAAATTCACGTAGAAAAGCAAAGAGCCAAGGCAGTTTTGAAGAAAAATTAGGTGGGGGGAATCACCTCTATTAGATAATAACACTTATCATAGAACTATAGTAATTTGGGCATATAATTTTGATCAAACAGTAGAAAAATGGAACAGAACAGGAAGCCCAGGAAGAGTATACCGTGAATATGGCATTTGATAGATAATAGTGGTGTCATTTCAAATCCACGGGGAATGGATTGCCTTTTTATTAATTGTTGCTGAAACAAGTGGTTTTTCATGTGGAAAAAAAGAAAAAGTAGATCCCCACCTAACATTATCCTGTAAAATCAATTCCAGGTTGTTAAATATCTAAATATAAAAACAAAAAAATTTAAAACTATAGCACATAGGAGAAATCTTTATGATCTTGGAGTACAGAATGATTTTCCTAAAAACATCAAAGCATAAAGTAAAGGTTGATAAATTTTAATTGTTTACAACTTTTGCACACAACAGCATCAAAAAGAATAAAATACTTCGGAAAAATTTAACAGAAGAAGTGCAAGACTTGTACATTGAAAACTATCAAATTGTTTAAAGAAATTAAGGAAGATCTAAATAAATGGGAAGACACCTAATGTTTATCAATTGGAAGATTTCACATTGTTAAGATGGAAATACTCTCTGAACTGATCTACAGATTCAACACAACCCCTATCAAAATCCCAGCTGGCTTTTTAGAGACATTTACAAGCTGATCATAAAATTAATGTGGAAATATAAGGAACTCAGAAAAAACAAAATCTTGAAAAGTAAGAACCAAGCTGGAGCATTCACATCTCCATTTCAAAACTACAATAATCAAGCCAATGTGGTACTGGCATAAAGACAGACATATAGATTAATACAATAAAATTGAGAGTCCGGAAGCAATCCTTAACATTTGAAACCACTCTTACAAATTGATAAAGGGGTACCAGATTAGAACTGTGGTAAGGACCTAGCTAAAAATAATGATAATAATTAGCCACTGTCCCCCTGTTTGCTTCTCTATAATTGCCACTCTGTAGCCACATAGCTGGTGGTCATAAAGATTCTTAGCTTTCTCCATAGATAACATCACTGTTTTGAAACCTAGGGGTAGTTTCTGAGCTATCTTCCAGGTCCCACATTTCAGTGGAAGGGCTGACTCACCCAGACTGGTGGCCCATACCAAGGAACTGACTCAAGTGGTCTTGCGACCGCCCCACCCAAAAATCTGGACAGCAAAGAAGACAATTTCTTCAACTCTATAGTTCCACTCAAACACAGTCAATTAGCAGACTCAATTACCCATGCCAAACTGTCTTTAAAAACCCTGTCTCCCAAATTCTCAGGGAGTATTTGAGAAATTTCTCCCATCTCCCTGTTTAGTGCTATGCAGAGTAAACTCTTTCTTTGCCACAAACCCTGCCATACTGGCTTCCTCTTGGGCAGCGGACAAATGAATCTCATTAGGCGGGAACACATTTATGATGGATTTTTGAGAAGATTTCCAAGATAATTCAAGCGAGCGAGAATGGCCTTTTCAAAAAGTAGTGTGGGAATAAGTGGATATTCACATGCAAAAGAACTAATTTGGCTCGGTGTGGTGGCTCATCTGTGTAATCTGAGCACTTTCGGAGGCCAAGGCAGGAGGATTACTTGAGGCTAAGAGTTCGAGACCGGCCTGACCAAGAGCCAAGACCCCATCACTACTAAAAATAGAAGAAAAAAAAATTCGCGGTCACAGTGGTGTGCACCTGTAATCCCAGCTTCTTGGGAGGCTGAGGCGGGAGGATCGTTCAAGCCCAGGAGTTTGAGGTTGCAGTGAGCTATAATGATGCCACCGCACTCTAGCCAGGGCAACAGAGCAAGACCCTGTCACAAAAAAAAAAAAGTTAGAAAATAGAAAATGTAAAGAACCAGATTCTAGTCCTAACTGCGACTGCTGACCAATTGCTTAATCTGCTTTCTTTGATTTTGTCATTTAGTCAAGTGAAAAGGAAGAATGAGACAGCTTGAGAATCACTTACAAAAGAAATGTTTTTCACTTAAATATAAATTCCTTTAGACAGCATTCTTTAAAGTGGTTTCCTTATTCTCTTTTATATTTACAACCATTGTCTCTTAAAGATTGCCTAATTCTTGAAGACAATGATTATCTCTTATTTGTATCATCAAATATAAACTATAATTCTTGACACATAGATAAAAATTAAATATTTGTAGAATGAGTGAAAAAAATGAAATGACTATGGTGATTTTGAGTTTCTTGGTTTAACAGGGCTCTGGGTTTCTAGGAGAAACTTTGATATCTGAAAATTATTTTTGCAGTTTTGAAAATGTTAAAAAATGAGGAATCTCCACTTCTGGGCATGTAAAATTAAAGGGAGGGAAGATTAAGTTGTGAGAGATTTCCCAAGGCTGGCCATGCCAAAGTAATGAGGTGAATATGTAGACTACTGTATACTTCGCCTTCTGTCTCTCTTTCAATCGCAGTCCTTCCTTCATGGGAAAGCATAAATTTTTGACTGATTTCTAGACAATGTGTATAAAAGACCTTTAGAGAGGAAAGTTAATGCTGTTTCTGCCTTTTGCTCTCTCAGGCACATACAGTGAGAGGTTGAGTACCTCCATCCAAATAGCTGGGTTGGGCTGGGCAGAAGGTTTAGGTGGATTCAGTCTAGAGCAGTATTTCAAGGGTGGGATCCACTGTGTGTTTATTCCAGGCCCCTTCCTCTGACACGGTTTTATCTGCTAAGCATTTGAGATTGTGGTTGATTTCACATGCCTTTCTAGTCTAGATCTCCAGCCTCTCTACCATGTAGTAAATGTCCTGTGGAGAAAACTGGCCATAAATTTGGATCTCTTCTAGAATTCGGTCTGTCATGCCAACCAGCTTTGCTGGTTTTTCTTTCCCTTAGTAGAGTTCTTCTGCCTATGGCAAATCCAGTTATCAGCCCATGCTCAAGCTCTACAAGTACTACAAGGAGAGAGAATGCTTGGCAATTTCAGCTTACCTACAAAGGGCTCTTCCCTCTCTGGAATTTTAGTTCTTCTAGGCCATTTGCTATGCACTGAAGACAGCTCTTCAATATCTTTAAAACTATTTTTTTTAATAATCTACATAGTTTTATATAGCTGTTACTGTGAAAGCAATGGTTTGCCTCTCCCTATTAAATCAGAAGTCTCACTGTCATTTTTGAGTGTTTTTTGTTGTTGTTGCCACAAACATGACATAAAAATAAAGTTGTTCAGA
>CAUYSK010102832.1:0-10498 GCA_963575035.1 Avahi laniger
AACCTCTGTTGTTTAAGCCACCCAGTTTGTGGTATTTTGTTATGGCCACCCTAGCAAACTAATTCATTATTAATAATGACTTGTGAAGCTGAAAGTAACTTCTAATAATAAGAAATACATTTTGATCAATCAAGCTATCAATAAAGTCAAATTTCATTCAATTTCTGTAGAAAATATTACAAAACCACTTTCATAAGAGAGTACATCAAAAAGTGTGTGGCCCCCCCAATGTAGGGAGGGAAGTATTATATAAGCATGTTAGCCAGTTACTTCATAAAAATATGAATAATTTTTCTAGGTTTTGTGGTATTTGTTAGCCTAAGTTTTGATTTGCTGTGATTTCTAATTCTACATAAATGTTAGCTTTCATACTCAATTTGCTATTTGTAAATCTTTTGCTCGTACAAATTTTAAAGAGGGTCCCCAAATTGTATGAGTTCCAGATTCCACAAAACCTGGATCCAGTCCGTACTCCACCCAGTTTGGGGCACAGAGACCTTAGGCTGATATTGAGCTGTGGGACAGGGCCTACCCTGCAGTGAAAGACTGATTATAACTTTCCTTAAAAAGAGTCTTGTCAGAATCCCGGGTTTCAGCACCAAAGATGTCAGGGTGGGAGTCTGCCCTCGGTTGTTGGTGTGCTCTTGGCCGAAGAATGACCACACACACCGAAGTGTCAAGTCCATACTACGATCCCAGTCCTCTGACTCCTTTCTTGGAAAAATCAGCAGCAAGTCCAATACGGTGGAGTAACCTCAGGCAGGGGACAGTTTCACAAGAGCAGCTCTTTATTGTAGAATAAAATGGGTCTGTCTCTGCGAGTGGTGACAAACAGACCGACTGACCGACTGACAGACAGACCAACTCACTAACTCGCTGACCCACTCACTCCTCCCTGACTTCTTGGATTGTTTCCTTTTATTAGCCCAGTCTGGAGGAGGGCTCTTGGGAGGTGTAGAATGTTATCAGATGATCAACAGGTGTCCTCAAAATTCCATCTGCCCCAGAGCTCCCTCTAAAAAAAGCCCACCTGGGGGGGCAGTGAACTGCAATGCAGTTCAAGCTAATGGCATATTCATTACCTTAGGTTACTCTAGTTCACTTTCCAAATCTCATTATGCTGGGGCTGGGGAATTCCGAGGTTGATAAAGCAGTTCCTCCTCACCCAGGTGTAGCAGTTCATTGGGATAGGATTAAGGGTGGGACAAACCAAAATGGAGTGTCTGCCCTTATCCTTCTTCTCAGATGAAGCAATTTCCCAAAACAGCACCAAAACAAGGAACCCTTGTCCAGGAAAGAGCCGGAGATCCTAACTATCTACCTAACAATCTGACTTGAGGAAAGATGAGATTTGTTCTCTGTGATTCACAGGACACACAAATGATCAATGAGTAGAATTTATAGGTAGGTAGATGTTTTTAAAACTACTGTAAGAAAGGCTTTACCATCTTAAAATCCTTTTCATTCAACTATGCTATAGAAAAGACTGACTTTTCTTCCTAGTCTTTCTATATAGATAATATTACAAAATTGTGGTCATCCAATCAGTTGTCTTGTGGGGAGTGGGCTCTGTGGCCAGTGAGTGCACTGGAGCAGGCTTCCAGGAGTTGAAAGTAGAGATGGGTAGCAGCGGGCAGATGAGACATATTCTTTATGGTCGGGGGATGCAGCCTCGGTGAGAGCATGGCTGAGAACATGGTGAGCACTTATATATGGCTCAGAACAATAGTGGCAATGTGCCATGGGAAAGCATGATCACATGGGTTCACATAGGAGATAACACCTTGGTTACATAACCGTGCTGATTTATGTCTCCCTGGAAGGCCGGCAGAAGACACGCTGGCAGTCATTTTAATTTGGTCTAGGAAACCTATTGCCTGCATAACTGGATTTCCTTACTTGTCTCTGCGAGGGTTCAAGCAGAGTCTGGGAGATTTGTTGGGGTGCAGTAAAGTGGAACCCAAACATCAGATGTGGATTGAACCTGATATCTTTTAAGTTTATAATTAACAGTGCTGACTCAGAAATAAAACACCAGCTTGGCCACTTGCTATGTTAGAGCCGGTTCCCCTCGGCCCCAGGAACAGAGAGGCAGAGCCACCGAGGCTGCAAATGGCAAAGGAGTTTATTGCCTAGCTTGAGCTACGGTCCAAGTTCCAGAGCACCAACGCAGTGGCCTTCCTATGAACCAGGACCTCGCCCTGGGGTAAAAGTTAAGCTTTTACACCTGTTTTGCACACGACACGCAGGTTACACACGACACGCGGGGTACACCTCCCCCCCATAGTTCATTGGATCCTTTTAAAAGTGGCTGATCATGTTGGCTCCTGATTGGTTGGCTTCAAGCCTCGGGATTTTCGCACCGGCGCCGGTTGTAGTCATTGTAATTTCGGGGGGAAAGGGCGGCGTCATTTCAGGGAAACCAAAACTTAGGCCTACTTCAGGAAGTTCAGCCTGTCATGGAGTCAGTCCTGCCCTTATTCCTGTTTTTCATTTTGATTAACTATATTTAACTAACAACTAAAAGCAAGCACGGTTACAGAAGTAAATGGCATCAGTTAGAATCAAAGAGAGCACATTTTCTTCTAATCTCACAAAATTCGTCTCACACAAAACAAAGTACATTCTCCTATTATCAATTCCTGTTCTTCAGCTACTATGTATAATTTTATTTAATTTTCTAAAGATTAAATAAAGTTAGATACTAGATACTAGATACTATTAAAGTTAGATACTAGATACTATTTTTACTCTCATTATAATTGGAGTGTTTGGTTTATTTATATTTAATGTAAATATTGCTTAAGTTGGATTTAGCTCTACGATTTTATTATTTGTTTTCTATTTGTTCCATTTTAGTTTTTTATCTTTTGTTTCTTTCCTTCTTTTGAGTTAGTTGCACATCTGGCCAAATACTAAGCTATACATGTGCAAGGTGAGACTCTGCAAAGCCCAGTGGAGAACAGTCATAGGGAGCAGTAAGCCAAATAGAGATTCTAGAGTCCTCCAGGGCTCAAAGACACAGGCATTCAGGACAGCCAGAATAGAGAGACCTCAAAGAACATCCCAGGCCCCCATATGACATCCTAGAGGGCCATACTTGAGGAGCAGGGCTACTTTAACCTCTAGAAAGAGGCTATTTAGACCCATGCTAACAAAGCTTTAAAACAGCCTCATATATTAATAAGAATCAAGGTGATCCATCAGTAAATTAACTGCCTGCCAGAAAGTGCTCAATGCTCTCTAAAGAAAAACAACAAAATCCAGATTCATGACAATGTAGAATCAGTAATGTTTAGCATATACTCTATCAAAATATAAGAGGCAGAAATGCAGAGTATGTGATATGCTGGACAATGCTGATCACCTGTTTTCCAACACTGGAGGAATCTTGACTCAGTTTATCACTCCCCAGTGCTAACTGTTCTTTAATGGGCCTCAAAGAATCTTACCCTGCATGTATGCAGCTTGGTATTGGCTGAAGACTTCAGGGGGATCCTGAAGAGGGATGCGGGATTCTGGAGCCCTTCTCTGTACAGCTCCCTTCCCTCTGGTACCCTGCCTTGCTAACCCCAGCCAACTCAGTGACCCTGAAGTTTGTCTTTGGACTCCATTTCCCTACTCTGCAGTCCAAAATGTGCCCTTGGGCAGAAAGCTAAGGCCACCGTGGGACTCATATGTTTTCCCTGTCTTAGGTTAGCAATCTGTGCTATTGTCTGACAAAGATTCTTTGCTTGACCAAACTTTGGTCAGGCTCCTGAACCTTCTCCTAGGCCCACACCTGTACACTTCCCTGTAAAATCCAGTTGTAACAAAAATCCTTCTTAGTTGGTTTAGCAAGAACCTCCACCTTTGATATCTAATTGGGCTCCTTATCCTCTCCCATACCCCAGATGATGTCTGAGAGTTAGGCAGTGAGGGATTCCGGGCCTCTTAGGGACGAAAATGGGTTCTGTTGTCCCCATCTTGGTCCTGCCCAGCCCTGATTCCCCCTAGCTGGGGGGAGGAGGGAATATTCTATGACTCTGCCAATCAGAACTTGGCATGCTAGCTGCAAAAGAATGCAGAGGACTCTCTAGCCCATGGGTCAAGCAGCATAGGTACCATAGAGTTCAGAAATTGACCTAGAACAACCTGCAAGTGTAGTTAAGACTCACATCATGTGACTCCCAACCGTCCAATCAAAGTGGTTCCATGGTGACATCTGAGCCACTAGGGAGGTCCTAATTGGGCACTATAAAACAAGACGCAGGCCATAACCAGTCCCTTTTTGCACGTTTTCTTTTGCTCTCCCTTTGCTGCCACAATGGTCCGGTCATCATTGTGGCATATGTATCACACTCTGTAAACCTGTTGCTCTTGCTCTGTGATCCTATCTTTCTCTCCTAAATAAACCTCATTTCGTGCTTGCCTAACTTTGGTGCATCTGGTCATTCTTCAGCCACGAGCATTCCAAAAACAGACATTTCAGATTGAAACCTGACGTGATCATCCTGGCCTGCCTTGATCAAGAATATCATTAAATCGATTTAGACAGAATCCCACCCTCACCCTCACCCCTGATGTTTCCACTTAGTAATTTTCCATTCACTGACCCCCTCCACCCTTCTCCTTGTCTATAAATTCCCACTTGCCTGTGCTAAGTTCACCGCTGAGCCTAAATCTCTCTCTCCATCGCAATGGTCCCTATACCTACCTCGATGGTCCTGAATGAAATCTGCATTATTGTGCTTTATAAGTGTCATTGAATATTTTTTTCCTTAACGTGTCCAATGTCTGAAAAGAGCTGCCTTGTGTCTTTTATCCAGTTTTAAAGTTGTTTACAGTGAGAGGAAGGCTAGCCCAGACATGCTCTTCTATCATGTCTGGTAGTAGAAGTCAGTTACCCTCATATTAGAGATGAAGAAACTGAGGAACCGAAAGGTTACGAAACTTGCTCCAGATCACACAGCAGTTTGTGTGTGTTGGAGGTGGAATTCAAACCCAGGAAGTCTGTCTTCAGAATTGTTCACTTAATTACAATATCATATAGTTTCTTGGAAAATGCTTTATATATGCATGTGAAATGTTTTGTCCAGTGTCAGAAAACATAGCAAGTACTTAATAAACTCTAGCTATATTATTCTTCAAAACCCTAAAGCTCAGTATGAATTTGTTCCTAGCACGGTGTTTCAAAGCAAAAGATGGTCAATAAGACATGAGTTGATATTCTTTATTAACACTAATTTTTATTATTGTCCTACTATTAATATTAGCAAATGAAAACAGCATTGGCTTAAGTTCTTTATTAAGTGCATGAACTGTGAACTAAAAGAAAATATTAAGCCCTCCCCAGCTGACTGAATGGACCCCTCTCAGCCAAGAGGACCCCAGAAATACCCTAAAGCTGAGTTGCTGGCCATGAGAAGTGAGATCAGACAAGCCTCACCAAGACATGACCCCCTCCCTTCTTGGAGATATCCTTTGTAACTCATTAACAGGCCTAAGGCCTGTTGGAAAAGGAAGCTTAAACCACACCTGCAGGTCCCAATTTACATAACAAATCACTTGAGTGTAGGGATATGGCTGGTGGCTTGTCTTTGTTTAACAGACTTCCTTATCCTAAAATGTTCCCCAAGCCTTTAGGCAAAGCTTCATTTCTTTAACCAGTTACAAATCAAAGAGCTATAAACCCACTTATAACCTGTAAGCCCCTCCTTTGAGATATCCCACCTTTTCAGGCCAAAGCAATGTACATCTTCTGTGTATTGATTTGTAATTCCTGTCCCCCTGAAATGTATAAAACCAAACTGTAACCCAACCACAGCAAGTCCACTTGCTCAAGGCTTCTTGGGCATGGCTCCGGTGCCATTGTTAGGTTTCAATCCGAAACCATGGGTTTTTGACGTGCCCATGGTGGAAAAATAACCAGACATGCCAAAGTTAGGCAAGCATGAAAATGAGGTTTATTGAACAGAGAAAGGTAGGATTATAGGGCAAGAGCAAGATACAGGTTTACAGAGCATGATACATACGCCATGGATGATGGCTGGACCCATCGTCACAGCAGGGCAGGCAAAAAGAAGGGCAAAGAGAGAGAGAGCTTGACTAGAGTCTGCATCCTATTTCATTGTGTCCGGATTTTATAGTGTCCTCTGAACCACCTCCCTTGTGGTTCAGAGGTCACCATGGAACCACTTTGATTAGACAGTTGGGAGTCACATGACCTGAGCCTTAACTACGCATGTGGGTTCCTGGTCACTTTCTGGACTTTATGGTACCCATGTGGCTTAGCCTGTGGGCTAGAGAGTCCTCTGCATTATTTTGCAGCTGGCATGCCAAGTTCTGATTGGCAGATTCATAGAGTATTCCCTCCTCCCCCCAGCTCTGCAGAATCAGGGCTGGACAGGACCAAGATGGGGCAACAGCACCCACTTTCATCCCTAAAAGACCCGGAATCCCTCATTATCCACCTAACACCATGGTCCTCAAATTTGGCTCAAAATAAACTTCTTTCAACTATTTTACAGAGTTTGGCTTCTTTTCCATTGACGGAATAAAATATTAAATCCTTAGCCTGCTTTCTTTTGCCATTAAAACTTACCTTTCTTAATTAACAATACAAGACAAAATGAATAAAATAATCTAAGCAATCAGGCATAGATGCTATTGATTTCTGAATTTCAAATCAATAAATACTGTGCAGTAACACACCCATCTGGCCATAAAGGAGATTGCACTAGAATGAAGGCACAAGCTCACAAACAGGAATGCAAATATTTGTAATAGAACCCAGCACTTACTGTTGGGTGGAAAGCTTAGTAGGTGCTCACAGCTCAGGTGGAGAAAGATTTCTCACATAGAGATTAAGATATAAAAAGTTAAAAGTTTATTTTATCCTTTAGAAGGACAGAGAGAATATGTGTGTGTGTGTGTGTGTGTGTGTGTGTGAGAGAGAGAGAGAGAGAGAAAGAAAGAGGGGAAGAGGGCAGGAAGATGGCGTGGCATCCCAAAGAAAGAAGGGGTACCTGTTGTGAGAACAAGTGGCTCACTGATTTTAAGGGGGACAAACAGAGAAAAAAATAGTGATGGCTGTCAGTTGATAACAAATGCAGCGGCAGGTAGACAACAAAAACTGCAAGGATGTCAAAGTCCAAGACTTGGTTTCCTGCTCTTCCTGGGATTGTCACAGGAGATGTGACTCTGTCCTCAAGATATAGTTGAGGCTGTAGCTCGTTCTCCTGCTGTTTATTCCGGAACTCGGTAAAAGCAGATTCTCAAACAACTTTGAAAGAGATTTACATCTCCTTTCCATTCATTCAGCTTTTTCAGAAGTTGTGCAAAACAGAACTCCTGCAGGGTACCTGTTAGTGACAGAACTCATAGGATTGATCTTTAACTGTTCGTGGGGAAATTGTAGGATTAGGTATTTTCATATGTGAGATTAGGTATTTTCCTGTTGTTTTTGCAAGGCCACCCCTTTCATTCAGACCAACTGATTAGCTGTTAGATTTTCATTACACGTTGTTCTCTGTAGATGACTCCTTTGATAAGTCTTTTTTTGTTGTTGTTTTTTTGAGACAGAGTCTCCCTCTGTTGCCCTGAGTAGAGTGCCCTGGCATCAGCCTCGCTCATAGCAACCTCAAACTCCTAGGTTCAAGGGATCCTTGTGCCTCAGCCTCTCGAGTAGCTGGGATTACAGGTGCATGCCACCACGCCTGGCTAATTTTTTCTATTTTTGGTAGAGACAAGGTTGGTCTTGAACTCCTGAGCTGAAGCGATCCTTCCGCCTCAGCCTTCCAGAGTGCTAGGATTACAGGGATGAGCTTTCTTTTGATAAGACTTAACCTAAAACAATTACAAAGGAAATGATATGCTTTTGGATAATATCAAGATAAATCTTTTCAAAATGCAATAAGCCCTGCCATTGTAACACATACGCACACCACTCACAGAGAACTTGTCTTAGTCCATTTAGTGCAGGAATATCTGAGGCTAGGTAATTTATAAAGAAAAATGGTTTATTTGGCTCACAGTTCTGGATAGTTAGAAAGTTCAAGATTGGCATCTGCATCTGGTGAGGGTCTCAGGCTGTTTCTAATCATGGCAGAAGGTGAAGGGGAGCTGGTGTGTATAGAGATCACATAGTGAGAGAGGAAGCAAGAGAGCGAGGGGGGGAGGTGCCAGGGTCCTTTTAACAACCAGCTCTTTCAGGTACCAATAGAGGAGAACTCACTCATCCCTGGATTGCAATAACCTATTCACGTGGGATCCACCTGCACGACCCAAACACCTTCTGCTGGGCCCCACCTTCTAACATCACCATACTGAGAATGAATGTCACTGTGAGATTTCTTGGGAACAAACAAACCATATCCAAACAGAGCAGACCTGCAAAAAGAAAAACTGGCTACAAACTCATAATTTGTCCTTTCTCTAGAAATTTAAATAAAAGGCAAAAGATATATGATCAAAGGAGAAACAAGAATATATCAGAGTTGTAATTTTATACAATTTATAAATTATGTAATTTATACAATTTTTCTATTATTTTGTCCTACTAAACCGTAACTCCATATCTTGTGTTGGGCTCTCAGGGAGCAAACTCAGAAGTAGACAGTGGGCAGCAGGGTTGTTAGAGAATGCTTTTGGGATCACCACCTGCGGAAGGAATGGAAGATATCAGGATTGACTAGAAGGAGGAGTTGGTTGTGATACAGTCTCAACAAAGTTCTCAGCTGACTCCAACTCTGGAGTTGGTTGGTCCTTCATAATTGTCCCACATTGGAGCAAGAGGAGTAGGTCTTTATTGCCCAGTCATTGGATACAGGCTGCCCAAATACAGGGGTGTCACCATGGATGCAGTGCTACTCTTCTACTGAGGTATTCTGAAGAGGGCTGGTAGCCAGAGGTGGCTTCATGGATGTGCAACCTGGGTACTCACACATAGAAAAGCCCTATACTTGGTTTAATACTCTGCTGTTGCTGTCTAAAAATTCTTAGTAATTTTTGATCAAGAAGCCCTGCATTTTCATTTTTTGCTGGGTCCCACAAATTATGCAATTGGACCTGCTGACAGCTGAGAGCTGCCTGTCCCCAGCACTCCCCATGGCTGGGGTGATGAGTCCCTCAGTCCTGAAGGAGGATCTGAGTGATAGATCACATTGTTCACCACAGTCCACCCCTTGCATTGCTCGAATCCACTTCTTTGCTTAAGTTCTGGGGGCACTCTCCGGGATTCCAGGGTAGCCTCTTTCCCTGGAGGAAACTTATTAGAAGCAAGTTGGTGTGATGAACTACAATCCTCAACACAGCAACTGGTCTTGGGGCTACAACTGATCATCATCATTTTCCTCCTTTTCTATGCATTTTAGGTTTCCCTCTTCCTTCACTAGCACTTCTGCTTGTCTCAGTGACTTACCTGGTGATGAAACCCAGCTCTTGGTCCTCAGAGGTTCTGAGTCCCTGGTCTTCATGATCTTTTTAGGCTGATCATTGCTGCTACACTTGTTCATTTGCAATCAAAATTAGGCAAGAAAGTACCAAGAGGTGCCCAAGTGCATTGCCTAGGTATCAACATATTCCTCCTTACTCCTACTGTGTAACAGCAGCACTACTTCCTCTTCCAATCAGATCAATTATCCCTGCCAGGAGGGTGACTCCTCTCATTGCCTGCTACTTTCTTGGTACAAAGAGCCTGAAGTACCCAGCTAGCAGATGTAGCTTATAGTTCAATGAGACCCATGACAGTCTTCTTGAACCATAAGCTACATTTGCTTGTGGAAGTGTTTCTCCTTTGGAAAGCAAGACCTCTAAGTCACAGAGCCCAGGGTTATGGAAACAGGAAACAGAAATTCCCCAAGGAAATGATAGTAAGCAGGGCCACTCCTGTCACTACTCCGTGATTCCTGGACCCATGTATTCTATTATTGAAATCACAGAACCATGTAAAAGTCATTAAAGCATACACATCATCTTGAAGGATGATACCCGCTGTAGTTATGCCTTCAGCAGGCTTCTCCATCACTCTATCAGGCCTGAAGCCTCTGGGTGATGCAGTATGTGATATGACAAGTAGAGCCCACGGTCGTCTGCCCACTCTTCTGCCTCTGCTGTAAAGTGGACCTCATGTGGTAGATAAAACATTATGAAAGCCTATAGTGATGCTGGCTGACACCCTGCAGATAGGAAAGGTGAATCACCTGGAATATACGTCTATTCTTATCAAAATGAATCACTGTCACTTGCTAGGATCATTGTAAGTCAACTTGCCACTAAGTGACTGATTGGTCTCCTTGAGGAATATGAACTCAGCCTTGGTCTCTGCTGCTCGCAGGTTGAACATTCAGCAGTGGATGTGACTAGATCAGCCTCAGTATGTGTGAGCCCATACTGCTGGATCTATCCACAGCCTACAATCCTGACGCAGTGGCGATTCCAACGCCAGGTGCTGTATGCCATTAACTGGCCAAGTCATGTAATCAATTTGGTTGTTCGGGCCTTTTCCATCAAGGGTACT
>CAUYSK010102833.1:0-19732 GCA_963575035.1 Avahi laniger
TCATAAATTTGTTTTTTTTAAGGAGCCTGCCTCAGAAAAAAAAAAAAAGAAAAAAAAAAAGAAAAAAAAAAAAAGAAAAGGATATTAAGGCAGCGATTCTATTTATAACAGCATAGAAAACAATAAAATACCTAAAAAATAAATTTAAGCAAAGATGTAAGACTTTTACACTGAAAGCTACAAAATATTGCTGAAATAAATTGAAGATAAAAATAAACGTAAAGACATAGTATGTTTATGGATTGGAATCCTAATAACTCTGAGATGATGACATTACTTAAGGCAACTTACAGATTCAGTGCAATCTCTATCAAAGCCCCAACTGTTTTTTGCAGAAGTGGAAAAGCCAATTATCAAATTCATATGGAATTATGATGGACCCTGAATGACAAAGTAATATTGAAAAAGAAAAACAAAGTTGGATCAGTCACATTTCCAGATTTCGAATGTTACTGCAAATCCATAGTAATCAAACAATGTGGTGCTGACATGAACATAAATATATAGACAAACAGATTAAAACTGTGAGCCCAAAAATAGCTCATATATCTATGACAATGGACAATCAACAAGGGTGACAGACCATTCTGTTGGGAAAGAGCAGTCACTTCAACAAATGGTGTTATGCAAATGGATGGCCACATGCAAAAAATAAAGCTGGACTCCTTACCTCACACCACATACAAAAATTAACTCAAAATGGATTGATGACCAAATAAATGAGCTAAAATCATAAACTTCTTTTTAAGAAACATAAAGATAAATCTTCATGACTTTAAATTCAGCAGCGTTTTCTTGGTTATGACACCAAAAGCCTGAGCAATCGAAGAACATATAAATTAAGAACTTTGCGCATCAAAGGACACTATTAAGAAAGTAAAAAGACAAGCTATATTGCTGCAGAAAATATTTGAAAAATCATATATCTGACAAGAGATTTATATCCATAATAAAGGACTCCTATAACTCAACAATAAAACAAATGATTCCATTAAAAATGGGCAACAGACTTGAATAGACATTTCTCCAAAGAAGATATATTAATACAAATAGCCAATAAGCACATGAGAAGATACTCAACATCACTAATCATTAGGGATATGTAAATCCAAACCAAATGAGATGCTATTGCCTATAATAAAATAAACAGAAAGTAATAAGTGTTGACAAGGATGTGGAGAAACTGGAACACATGTATACTGCTGTTGGGAATGTAAGATGGTTCAGCTGCTGTGGAAAATAGTTTTTCAGAAAATTAAACATAGAATTACCATATGACCCAGGAATTCTATTCCTAGGTATATATATCCCCCCCCCGCAAAAAAAAGCTAAAAAGCTAAAAACAAAGCCTCAAACACATACATGTACCCACAGCACTATTCCCGGTAGATGAAAATAACCCAGACTTCCATCAGCGGATTCATGGATACACGAATTGTGGAACATACATACAATGGAGTACTGTGCAACTATAAAAATGAATGAAGTACTGATACATGTAACTATGTGCACGGACCTCTAAAACGTGCTAAGTGAAAGAAGATAGACATTAAAGGTCTCATATTGTTTGAGTCCATTGACATGGAATATTCAAAATAAGTAAATCTTTACAGAACAAGAGCAGACTGGTGATTGCCAGGGCTGAGGAAGGGGGGATGTGAGCAATAATTGCTTAAAGGGGAAAGGGTGTCCTTTCGGCGTGACGAAAAAATTTTGGAACTAGATAGAGAGGGTGGTTGCACACATTGTGAACACACTAAATGCCATCAAATTGTTCACTTTAAAATGGATAATTTTAGGATATGTGGATTTCATCTCAATAAAAATTTTTTTAAAATTATCATCAGCACCAGAAACTTGAGTTAGGGAAGAAAGATAATGAATGTGATGGGGAAAGAAAAAGTATTAATAATTCAAGAAACTGTAACTCCTGAATGCTGAATTGTAACTCATATAAAATAGTTGATGCATTTGCCTTGTTTCCTTAATGTTATATAGTTACTGATGATGCCCCAGAAAAAGTAGAATAAGCTGTAAGTATTTGATCAGAGATCTTCTGCACCCCATGCAAAAGCCAAATTGTGGTCCACAGGTTTAAGGCACAGCCTCTCAAGTCTAGTTTCACTGATTCTAGTTTTTCTAGAGAGTTTACCTAATTGGGCTTTACATACTATTGAACAATCTTAGACCAAGAGAAACAGTGTGGATAAATAAGCCAAAATAATGAACAAACATTCAAATTGTTTCAGCTAAATTTTCATTTTCTAGATCAAAAGCATAAAGTGGGATATCATTTAATTTAAAATACTGTTAAATAAGGGATCTTTTTTTGTGATACTGTCTCCTCTCATAGCTGAGGAATTAACTCTGTAATAGGATGACATTGGTTAGAATTCAAAGCAAAGCAATTGAATGTTAATTGCATACAATTAACATCCTGGCAAATAAATTGTCTATTAAAATATCTCCTTCCACAAACATGTGGAGATATTTGTGAAATATGGGGGAAAATATATATTAAAATATTTTTTCCAGGAGGAGGGGGTAATTGTATGTGACTCTCATTTTTATGGAAATCTTGCTTCTTAGAGACTAGGTTATCTTGAGTCTCTATATTTAAAGGCCAGAATATCACATTTCTAAATTAAATATTTATATCAAAAGAAAGCAAACAAATAATTTTTATGTAATGTGGTTTAGGAAAGAAAATGTGCACTTATATTTTACCATGGGTATGTGAGTTTCCAGAAAATATATGACAGCCAAAATCAAAATCCTATAGAATTTACATTTATGATTTTCGATTTCCCACTTCTGACACTGCCTCCCTATCTGCCCCTTGTCCAAATTTTTAGACCTTTATCTTCAGCTGAATTATTTCCTTATTATGCAGAGAAAATTAGGAATATACAGAATTATTAAATATTTCACTCCTCCAAAAATCATGGGGCAGAATACAGTAGAGCTTATTTTTATTTTCCTGAAACATTTTTTGCCCATATCTTCCATGGGTGCAAGAATATATCTTACCCAATAGTACAAAGGTTATGACACAACCTAAGGCCAAAAGGGCCTGCTATAGTGATCCAGCTTCTCTGCCTTCCATTTATATGACATTGGGCAATTTATTTCAAGTTGTAAGACTTGAATACTGTAGAATATGAATAAATGAATAGTGTCTGTTTAATGTTAGTGGTGTGAGGAGAAATAAAATAGTACAGGTAAAGCACTTAGTACAACATCTGGCATGCTACAAAAAGGTCTAATTAAATGTTAACAGATTTTCTTCTGACTCTTGAAATTCATTATTTATCTGATTGGACAATGTAAAAACATGAGAGTAAGTAAAGGAATCATATATGACAAATATAGAAATGCAGCTATAAAGCAAACACAAAAAAATGTTAACTACTCTTACTCTATTAATGCCAAAGGAAATTATTTTTTATTCAACATCAGAGAAAACTCTATTAAGAAAGTAATGACAATCTATGTTATCCAGGAGGAAACTGTTAGAATCTTTCATTGTTTTCTCTTTGGCAGTCTGGTCGTGCCTGTGTAATGCTATATTCAAATGTGTTCATCTGTGCTGTTCTTGGAAAAACCAAGCAGAGACACATTAGATTATGCCTATAGATACGACACATCGCCTTTTTAATTCAACAGAATAAAATAAACAATTTTCATCTTGGTTGATGCTGATGTTTACAAGTAATGCAAATCTCAAAATGTGTAAAATATTATTTTCCCCTCATAAAAACATAATGGGAGAGTTTAATTGTAGCTATGACATTTTAAAACACAGGTTATATGCTTAAATGACATCTTTTAAGTTACAGATGGCAAGAGATTGTTTGCAAAATAATATAACATAATATTTTAACTAACTATAACCAGGTGCTACTATTTTGGTAGAGCATAACAGTAACCAGAATAAATTCACTTTGAGTTTTTGTGTGACAATAACTAATCAGCTGTCACCAGTCTAGAAAAGCCCTTAATTTTACCAAATTCTTTCTAGAAAATGAGCTTTTTTTATATATAAATAAGAACAGATGAATCTTTTTAAAACCCTATTTCAAAGGGTCAAATCTTTTTTCTAAAAATCTGGCATCTCAGACAATAGGAACAGAGAGAATTCTTTACCTCAATGTCTTGTTCGTAGGCATGTAGCAGTCTAAGGGCGTGGATCCTAGTCAGTCTAATACTAAGGTCCATTTAATCACTCTATCTACTATATTTTCTCTACAAACTGGCTGCCTAAGTCACCCAAATCTGCTAGCTTTAGCTGTAGTATCTAGAAAATTGTTCTGTCTTTAATTGGGTATGTTATGAGAGTTAAATGAGATGATCTTGCAAACCCTTTGGACAATAGATTTAAGTTGATATTTCTTCAAAGAAAGACATAATTCTTTAAATATTGACTTCTAGATTTGCTGTGTTTTGTTGATTATTATGGGTAGGGCTGCCTGCATTTCTTTGGTTTTTCTCCACTTCCTCAGTTTTGTCTTATCTCAAATGAACTAGTGGAACATAGCTGCGTGGATCTAATACTTACCTGGTGCTAAAGGCTTTCCTAGCCATCAACATCACTGTGACAGTCTCAATCTGTGTAAATTATTTTCCAACACAGCAAATGAACCTAGTTTATAATGCTTAACATTAGAAATACTTCCAAAAGTGAAAATAAAGGCATCCATAGAGTGAAAAGGCATCCAAATAGTGGACAGTCCCCATTATATTCCTGTTTGCTTAACTGAGATTAAGCAGAGCTCTGATGATTCATGCATGAACACTTGATTTCTTTTATCCTCTGATAGACCTGCAAAGACCATCCCCAGATGCTCACCTAGAAAGGGTACTAAAGGAGTTATAATAGAGGGTACTTGGGAAGTTGTTAAAAGAAGCAGAGCAATAGCTAACAGGACAAAATTTAGTGCTTTACAATTTTGTCCTTAGCCGTGATAGTAAATCAATGTGATGACTTTGTCTTGGCACTGACTAATTACAGTCACGAAGGGCAACAGGCCACTATTTCTGAAGAAATGTGAAGTATACACAGTTCGCAGGTGGCTATTTCAATATGGCAGATGGATTGAAGAGCCTGATGAATGTCCTCTAATAAATATATTCTAACTCACTCATAAAACATACACCTATGTTTTCAAAACAGATCAAAATTGGCAATACATGAGTGTATTAATAAAATGTGGTGTATGTCTGTCATGGAGTTCTACTCAGCCACACACAAAAAAAAAAACAATAGTGATCTAGCATCTCTTGTATTATCCTGGATAGGACTGGAGCCCATTCTTCTAAGTCAAGTATCACAAGAATGGAAAAACAAGCACCGTATGTACTCGCCATCAAATTGGCATTAACTGACTTAACTGACCAACACTTAAGTGCACATATAGTAATAACATTCATTGGGTATCGGGGAGGTGGGAGGGGGGAGGTGGGCATGGGTGTATTCACATCTAATGGGTGCAATGCGCACCATCTGGGGGATGGACACACCTGAAGCTCTGATTTGGGTGGGTCAAAGGCGATATATGTAACCTAAACATTTGTACCCCCATAATATGCTGAAATAAAAAAAATTGGTGATTGTATTCTGTGTGAAATGTTTTCCTAAGCAGAGTCCTTCTCATTCTACATATTAAATGTAAAGATGAGAGTACAAAGTAAATGCATAGCTACCTGAGACTGGTTTCCACAACTTTAATCATGAATGTACTCTCACATATTTGTAGAGTATAATTATTGATCTTATAGTTAATATAATTTAAAAATAAATGTGGGTATCCATTATTCTTACATGAACTCAATACAAGCTAAAGATATGAGGGCTTGATCAATGCATCTAAATAAATCCTCCCTTTAACGAAAAAAAAATAGAGCAAATAAGTTGTTCCTTTCAGAAATAGTTACTTATTAAAGGAAATACTTGAATGTTTAACTAACTCTTCAAAAATAATTAGGATTTCTCTTCACAAGGCAAAGAAGACTCTGACAATCTTGGAAATTAAGGCACCTGTGTCAAATTACTTCTGTAATAAAATTTGCAATCAAACCAAAATTACAATGAACATGTGTTTCTTCAGTTATAGGTTTGCATTCCTTAGCACTTACCTGCAAACTTTCATGCTATCTTGAGCAAAATAGCTTCTAAATAATATCTTAGACTAGATACCTTTTTGTATGCATTTATCTTTCAAAAAACAAAACATTAAATATATTCTCAAGGTAGAAAAGGCTTAGCAAAATCACTGGATTTAATTTATTGTTATGTTTGTCATTAAACAAGCCATTATTATTTCTTTAATTGTTATTATTATATTAGATCATAGACATTAAAATTGTAATACCTTCAAGATGTCACATTCTAGCAAACAAAAGTGTCCTTTTATTCAATAAAACACTTGATGTCAAAGGAGGTAATTTTCCCAAGGTTATATATCTATAAAAGCCATATGAATTTCTGACCCTGATCCTTACTGGAAGAACTGTTCTAGAGTTAGCCCTTTGTCCCGAAAGGTCCAATATCTTGCTGAATAATTTAACTATCAGAGGTTTCCCCTCCTACCATGAATTTCCCTACCTGATTGAAAGTTTGCACCTTCCTGAGTCGTCTACTAGAAAACTGGGCCTTGGGGACATATGGTGGACAAAGGGAAGATTAGAAAGGAGGTGTTGTATGTTGCTTTCCCAGCTAGAGGCATTTCCTTGTGGATTTATTCTAACACAGTTGAGGAACCTCCAGCTTGATGGTTAAAAAAGGAAAGCTTGGTGCAATTGGAACACTAAAGGCTGGCCACAGGCATGTACAACCACACACACGTGCAAACTCAAAAGGGTACATGCTCTTAATGCATATTCTTGTCCTCAAACCAAAAGTTTAATGAAGACTCAGATTCTTTTTCCCCATTCAACGAGGGAGGCAAAACTAGATAATTTCTAAGAGTGATTCCAGGTTTATGACTCAAGTCTTGGGCTGTAAACTGTTAGTCCTTATGTGTCACTCCAATGTTTGGTTTGAGCCCCCTCTGATGGTCATATAAGTAGGCTGGCATTATGCTTGGTCACAACTCAAGCAAATTCCTACCAACTGTCCTTATGCTTATCTGCTTCATCAATTTATATAATCTTCCAGGACCTCCGATGGCATTGAGTTTACAAACAGAGGACACGGAACACCCTCTGTGCAAAGTAGGCATCTGCTTCCTATAGCAATACCTTCTCCAGTCCAGTATAATGATTTTTTTTATTTGATAATATCCCTGCCAAAAATAATAGTGAAATGCAAGGACATTTGGACCTGTGGTATGTGAGATGCGCTTCGTAATCTAGATAATAATTGCCACTTCTGTTTGCATGATTAATCTCATGTGAAACTAAGTCTGTCACTTTGGGGTGGGGGGAGTTCTAAATTTGTGTGTTTATGTAATTGAGGAAGAAGGGGATTGGAGATGAAAGATGTAAGACAGTGGAGGGGCAGGTCTAACTGCCACAGCCCCTGGAATGGGGTAAGAACTCCATAATTATCTATTGGATGAAGGAAGAAATAAATGAATGAACACAATCATTTGAGCATGCTTTAATAAATGAATAAGTGCATGCCAGAATGAACACACCTAAAGTGTGGTTTTATACTGGTGGAAAGGGTGGGCGGGGGAGTTTAATTTAAGGATTGATCAACTCTACACGGTCTGTTACATGAACCTCTCAAGGGCCCCACAGTATCGCTATGGCCTCAGTAACAAGAATCTGAAAAAGTGAATCACTGGGACAAGGATGCTATAATCGGAATGGAAGAAAGGAATTTAAGAGAAACACACAGGCATTATGACACCAATACTCCCCATCTGGTTGATAGCCACCAACAGAAAGCACCAAAGCCAAGTCATTCATTTTTTATAATTATGCTAAAATTTTATGTTTAAGTGAAACACCATGCCGAAGCACATCTTCCTTTAACAAAGATTCTTGGCATTCCGCAGCAACTTAGAGCGCTCACATTGCTCAATTACATCGTACTGCAGATGTACAAATGAGGCAATTAAGAAGAGGTTCCTGAAGAGAGTGTTGGATAAGCCAGCTCTTACTGGGAAATTTTCTTTTTTTCAACTCTCTTTCTCTTCTCTTTCCTTCCTCCTGGCTCCCTTAATTTCTTTCTCAATCTTTTCATTAAATAAAAGCTACAAACCATATTTTTGACAGTTTATACATTTCAAAGTCAATATTTTTACAAAGATGATGTATTTCACAAAGTACCATGTTAGAACAATTGATACTGATATTTGTATAATTAGTCATTGTAATTACTTGACTACATGCCTCTGAAAAAGAGCTATTGTTAATCACACTTATACATCAGGAAATAAATTCAATATGTTTAGAGGGCTCATAAAATAATGAATTTGGGACAGGAACTGAAGTGTAAATAAATAACATTCGACACCAAGCTAAAACTTCATAATATCAGTTGATTCTCAGATTAGCTCAATTCTATCCCAGAAATGACTATTTATCATAATACTGTGCCATACATGGGTGTCCAGTCTTTAAAGAAGAGAGTTGGGTGGATGGGTTGCAGCAACATGCCAGATTTATCTGGAAGACAGTTTGGGGAATTTTAAAAAATGAGTCTCTTATCTCTGCCTTCCTTATTAGCACCTACTAAAGAGTAATAAATCTCTTGGGTATTAAAATAGTCCCCAGAGAAGAATTAAGCCTATTGATAATTTCTGCATTAGTATTAAACTCTTTAATCTGAAGAACACAGTCCAAAGATCCTTGCAAGGGCATTTCTGAGAAGAAACTCAGAATGTAAAAACTTAAGGGAAAAAAAGGCAAAGAAGAGAGAAGCAAAAGGTGTACACATTTAGGGGCTTAGATCACTCCCTTGGGATCTGATCTTCTTTTTTTCCTCAAATCCTCTCTTTCCATTTCCATATAGTTGGGTTATCATCTACATATGGAAATTTCCAAGCTCACTTCTTCATCTCCAAAAGTCAAATGTTCCCTGCGTTTATCAAACTGACAAACATAGTAAGTCTCTAAGTAGCAATGGAGACCAAAAATCTCCTTGGCATTCTCAATTTATATATTTTACATTTTCAGCTTCCCAAAAATATGCTGCATGATATTTGAACTGAGGAATTACTGTGCCATTTGCAAAATGTCTGATTATGCTTTTTTACAAAATTCCAACCAATGCTAATGTGCCCTAAGATACCACATATTGCTACCCTCTTAAGGCATTTGAATGTGAAATTACCATCCACAATACCATCATAAGAGAGGAATAAAGACAGATTACCTGGGGTTAAGAGGATGACTGACATAGTGATGAGTGAGCATACAACTAAAATCACCAGCAGGGCAATAGCAATTCCCTTCCAGTTTCTCTGTGGAGGGCTGTTACTTCCCAGTTCCTACCAAGATAGAAAAAAAAGTTTCATAATTATACATGCTCCAAGAGAAATGAATTCATAAAAGAATGATTCAGTGCATGGCACAATCACAGTTTGAAAGCTCATTAGAATCCATTTCCTCTTCGGTAGTTCACTTAATTATTCAAAAATGCATATATTATAAATGGCTATCTTTTGGGGGACAATCTTATCTCTCTATGAGATAAACCAGCAGAGCTTTATGCCTGCTGTCCAAAATGTAGATGATGTTAAAATGCATTGACTATAAGCACCAGGACAATAGTCAAAATACTCTGCAAAATAATTATGGAAATAAAATGTGTCCATTTACATTTATTCCTGCTACAATGAAACCTAAAATAAAGATTTAAATACAAATATTCTTGAAGCATTACAGACTACTTTTCTAACTGGATGAGGGAAAAGATTAGAAATTGGAAAATCATTCAAAATGCCCCTCACTGTGGAACAGTGCACATTTGTCAGCACAACAGGTCTTTTTTAAACAGTTCCCCCATCACTCATAAAAACCAACAGGATGTAGTAACTAAATTAAGTGAGCGCTTCTATATCAACGGCTAATGATATTTTCTTGCTGAGCAACATGCATGATATTGGCAAGAGGTATGATTGATGGGGAAAGATAAACTTGTACATCTCTCACAATACGTGCAGTAAAGCTACTCATTCTTCTGATGATCCGTGTTCTACTCTGTGGACTAGAAATATGTGAGCATAATCCACCAGAGCAAAGTACAGACCACAAGGATTCGAAATGAATGCCTACTTGTCTTTGCAATAAAGTGTATAAAATACTGAGCCTCTCATTTCTTTCTACCCCATTCTCCAACTGCTTTTCATCCTTTTCCAATTCAGAAATAGCTAACTTATTTGGGGATAAATGAAACAAAACATGAAGGTATCTAGTTCCCTACATGTGCACAAATCACCCAATAGACCATAGAGCTGCCCTGCTTTAAACAAAGATAAATACAATGGCAAATATTTAATAAATTGTAAATGGGCTTCTGTGACTCAGATTAAAACATTGACATTCATTTGCACATAGTGATTTTAGTATTGAGTTCTGCTATAAACGCATTAGACTTAAAAAACTGGGCCCTAAATAAATGCAAGAAGAGACCTCGTATGGAAGTGTTTTGTTGTTTGTTGTTCCCCTTCTTGGCTCCATCACTCCAAATTAGTCCTTCACTCTGATGAACCAAATCCGATAGAGGTCAATTCTGCTCTGTTTTTAAAAATGATTCACTCCACATTTATTTTTCATATAGTGCTTATTATCCAACACCTCTATTCCTCTTGCATTTTAGAATTTTCTTTCATATTTTCCATGTAAATCAAGACAGTGGGTCCCCCAAGTCACCAGCTTTAGAGTAGAAACATGAAGACAAGCAATAGTTGCCTTATCCCATAAACACTTATCTGGAATCAACCTCCCTGCAGATTCCCGGGTGTGTTCCATCTTCAGAATGTGTGTGCTGTGATGATCAGTGAGTCTCTGCAGGAAGGCCCTTCTTAAGTCTACTCAGAAGCCAGAGTGACAGAACTAGAGAGGACGCTGCCGTAAATCAAAGCCTACAATGGTCTGAAAGTCATGAAACACTCATCTTGAGGACTGAGAGAACATGAAAAAGGGGCAGTGACCAACAGCAAGTGGGTCTGGGCCAAGACCATAAACACTTTTATTAACTCTCAGGGAGGTAAGCAAATGGCACTGTATCACAATGTAAGAAAAAAGAAAAAGAAAAGAGGTTTAGCAATTATAACTAACTTTTCAGTTATATAAAAGAATCAACTATAAATTCTAATTTGTAGTTTACATTTTAACTATAACTCAAGATTACTGATTGTGATCCTGATGCATCATCACTCTAACTCAAGACACACTATTAGAGAAATCATTTCTGACTGTGCTTTTCGGTTTTTGAACATGACAGAACCACGTAACATCTAACACAGAGTAATAATAACTTAGATATCTTATTCTGTATCCGGCACTGTGCTATTTTATATTTGTAATCTCACATAATCCTCATAATCAAATGAGATTATTATTATCTCGACAAATTTGCAGATGAGAAAAGCGGACTTTAAAGAGATTTGTAACATCCATTTATTGCTAATAAGTTGAAAAGATGAAAGTCTAGTCCATGATATCTAGCTATAGATTCCACGCTCTCAACCACTATAATATGCTGCTTCTAAAGATATATAGTTCTAGAATAAGTTGTCTAAAGAATCCATAAATCAATAAATTATTTGGATCCCCACATAGTATAGCTACACATCACTACCTTTCATTTTGGAAAATTCACAGTGATATTCTGAATTCAGTAATGCTTTCAAATACATTTATATTTTCCCAGCCACAGCTGACTTAGGAAGTTTACCATCTTAAAAATGGTAAAACATATTTGAGTGAGAAATATTTCTTATTTTCTTAAAGTGATACACATAAGAATGTGTGGCTCTTCTAAAACAACTCATGGATGTGCAGGGCATCTACATGCCCCTGTTTAAGAACTGCTGACTTAATGAACTCTTTCTGTAATTCTCTCCTTTCCATTCCCTGGACATCCTATTACCGTAGCATTTCTAAAGCATAGTTTTACTTATGTTACTGTATTCTCCAAAGTCCTTTAACATCCCCACACTATCTAAAGCACCAAGTACAACGTGTGAGTCTAGAAAAATAATTGTCTATTTCCAAGCCCCAGTTTCCTCATCCAGCACGATCTCCTTTAGAGAAAGAACCCTGCATCTCAGGCTGCTCTGATTATCATTTCCCCACATCGGCCTCAGGTGCTCCAGCCTTCGCAGCACCATCCCACTTCTAATTCTGTGCCATAAATCCCTTTCATACTCCTCCAATTATAGACACTGTCAATCATGCAACATCCTGCTCAAATGTCCCTTCTCTTGGGAGTTTCCCCAAGTTATTCAAGCCAGATTTTATTTTCCTTTCTCTGGGAAAAAAATAATGCCTAAGATACACTGCACCAACAGGTTTGAATTCAACTCTGCTACTTAAGAGCTTTGAGATTGCAAACACACTTCTAAGTTTTTTTGAGCCTCAGTTTGTTTTTTTAATCTGAATAGCTGAAATAATAATAACTGTTTTTAAATGTTGCAAGGATTAAAATGAAATAACTTATACACATCTCTTACTTAAGTTTACAATAAGAACGTTTCATGCAAAGTGAACTTCTTGGAATGTTCCCTTCCAACAGACTTGCACAAATCACCCTTTCTCATCATTCAAGTCTCATCTCTAACACGCCTTCCTCAGGGAAGCCTTGTCTGATCACTGTCTCCAAAATAAGATTCCATGTCCTCTTTCATCTTCTTAATCAGCTTTATTTCTCCTCACAGCATTATCACTTTTGAGTATATCATACATCATATGTTGTATTTAATTGTTGATCTATAATAATATATAGCAAGCTGTATAAACATTCATTTTATCTGCCTCAGCTCTCCAAAATAGAAGCTTCATGATGTCAGTAACCTAGTTCATCTTGTTCTCTGCTACATACCTAGCATTTCAGATGGTTTTGGTACATACTAGTTGTGCCACAGATAATAAAAAAATGAATGAATGAATGATACATAATGAAAACTAATTAATGGATAATAGATTAAAAATGAACGAATGATATCATTGTGATGATGATGATGACGATGACAGGGGTGGTAGTGATGATTTTATCCCTGTTGAAGTTATTAACTCCTTAAAGTAAGAATTATGTCTTAGGCAACCTTTAGATTCCTTAGACCACTTAACAATCGCTGTTTCTCTTAATAGGTGCTTAGAAAGCAATTGACTAATTAAGTGGAGCGGGAAGTAATCCTGATTGACTTTGTTTCCAAAGACTTCTTACCACCCAACATCTGAAAGCAACTGATTGCACGTGCCAGGCCCATAGAACAGGTAGGATGCTACGCAGCAGCCCGAGACAAGGGACATATTAGGAGTTTGAACCATGGTCTAGATGCTCTGGATGTAGAACAGAGTTGATGTTGGGTTATGATATCCCTAGGACAAGTTTGAATATTTAAGAAAAAATATTAAATAATCCGTATATAATGCTACTTTTGTAAATTAGTTCTCCAGTGGATGGATGCAGCAGTTTAAATACTTGTGCCCGATATGAGGTTGATTTGTGCTGTGATTGTCTGGAGACATGTAGTCCTACAGATCAAAGTAAACTGGGTCTGTAACCCAGCTATTCATCGTATAGCTACTGCCCAATAAATTACTCATCGCCCTACAGAGAACGGCTTAGTTTACAAGAAAAGGCTGACCATTGTACAGATAGTTTATGTAAATTCGCTTACATTTTTAATTTGTTCAGGTGCAAAGAGAAAAATGCAGGAAATAATAAGCAGAAAAAAATGCAAGGTTTATATATTATTTCATTTGCCGAAATAAGGGCAAAAAAAGCTTAACCATCAGATTCATTTTTCCTAAAAAGGAGGTAAAGTGCAGTACTTTGAGTTTTGTTTTTTTTTATATTCCACTTATATTTTCTTTGGGAAATCCCAGTGTATTTATCTGCCATATGTACTCTGAAAAGAAATATAATCCACCTATGTTAAAATAATCTCAAAAGTGGTGACATTTTGAGAAAATACAAGGAAAAAATCATTGAGACGTTGAAATTATGTCTCTAGATTGGTTGTGGGTGTGTTTTAATAAAAATAGATTTTTTTCAACCACATGTCTACTTTATAAGAAGCACAGGGAAACTTCTTTAAAATATCTTTATTTCTGCTTGAAAAGGTGTACTTAGTTTTTTAGGCTTAGAGTATTAGCATTTCGTACATTGTTTCTTAGTTTGGTTCTCAACACAATCACACCAATTATCCACAAACTTAATTCTTTGCTTTTATTTATTTATTGATTTATTTTGAGATACAGTCTCACTCTGTTGCCCGGGCTAGAGTGCCATGGCGTCAGCTTAGCTCACAGCAACCTCAAACTCCTGGGCTCAAGCTATCCTCCTGCCTCAGCCTCTCAAGTAGCTGGGATTACAGACATGCACCACCATGCCCGGCTAATTTTTATTTTCTATATGTATATTTTAATTGTCCAGCTAATTTCTTTCTATTTTTAGTAAAGATGGGGTCTCGCTCTTGCTCAGGCTGGTCTCGAATTCCTGAGCTCAAATGATCCACCCGCCTCAGCCTCCCAGAGTGCTAGGATTACAGACGTGAGCCACCGCACCCGGCCTCTTTGCTTTTTTTTAATCACAATCCTATACTTTATTGTTTCTATACCTTTCTGATGTGCTTGAGTCTTCACAAATACAGACTCTTAATGGCTTCTGAAATAAATTCAATAAGGTGCTTCAAAATTAAAAAAAAAAAGGCAACACATTCCATCAATTCATCTTCTGTTAAATAGCTCAAAAGTTTGGATTTTTTACAACTTAAATTATTTTCTTTTACTCATAATGTTTACATTTTCAATTGTAAATAATTCCAACTATGAATAGATCAAAAACAATCCAAAAACATTTATACTAATTTGAGAATATCTTAAAAGAATATCTTAAAAGAAGATAAAAGATAAAAGAAGATAAAAGAATATCTTAAAAGAAGTTAAAATACTTTTAAATTTTCTATATTATTTCATATTAGAGAAATATAGCATTTTAGAGTTAAGACTTTAAAAGACACCTGGGATAAACTTTAACTTAAATAAAAATGCTCTTAAAGCATACCTTAAAAATGGTTAGCCAGCTTTGGCTTGAAAAAATGTTGAGATACAGGGATTCAACAGTTGGCCAATTCCCTTTAAATAATGCCATTTGTCATTCAACAAAATGTACTGGAATATGTTAGAGTTTGGGATACTACACTAGACATATGTGGGAATACAAATTAAAATAAGAGCAGTCTCCAATAAGCATAAAGTCTAATGAAGTATTCCCTAGGCAACAATATAAATAAATATGGGTAAAACAGGAAATCACTAAATTTTGTTAAGGAAAATGAGGAGGGATGTTACTAATTTTTCTATTTTGATATAAAACATTCACTTTGCGCATTCAATCAACATCCTTTAAAAAAGGTGCTAGATATGATAGAATTACAAAACTATACAAAATGTGGAGTGAAAAAGGAATCAGAGGAGTTTTCTTAAAAGCAAGTGGAAAGTGTGTGTAAAAACACACACGTAGATATTTGGAGAGTACAACAAAGTGCATTTTTTTCCTCCTACCAAAAATAAATAATATTGACAAAATTTACAAACTGGAATAGACCGATAAAAGCTATTGAGAAAATTTTCAGGGAACTTCCAAAAGGAGCAGGGATACAGATTTTGCCTCTAAGAAACAAATAATTTTTGTCCAATATAGAACATTTTATAACACTTGAAAGAAGAAAAAAATTCCAAATTTTATTAAGTTCATATTGTCTCTATAGAATGTCTGAAAAAGCTAGCACACAAAACATTTTAACTCGATTTAGAGAAATAAAAGCACTTATACTAAATAAAACTTTAGTGAATTGAATGCAAGAGTTTAGTATAAATAACAAATATTATAAAATATTGTCCACTATTAGAAGACATACTTAGAGTCTCCTACAACATATCACTTAGGAATGTAAATAAAGATATCATAGGGACCATTTCTCATATTTAACTTGCAGTTAGTACTTACAGTGCCTACTGCTTCTTAAAATTGCACATTGTACTCATTGCCATTTATAATTTCCTCATTTATCCTGCTTCTATGATTACAGGACTCTATGCTAAGAAAAGTACATACATTTTTTTTTTATAAATGATCACAAGTTATACAGTTTTTCAAAATTATGCTCATTATAAGTTTGTGATGTTGACCTACATGAGGCAGTGCTAAATCAGTGCTACTCAAAATACGAGCTATGGAACAGCAGCATCAACATCATCCGGAAGCTTGTTAGAAATGCTGAGCAAGTGTCTTTTGTTGCTCTTTGCTTTATTATTTTCTTTCAATTTGATTTGCATTTGTTGTTCAAAATTAATTTGTTTATATAAAAGAACTGACAATTTTATCAATTGCAATTTGGCATTTATCACTCTCCAATAATTATGATTGTTGCTGACTCACTCCCAGATAGATTATCATTAAATTAGAAACAAAACAAAGATGACAGCTATCACCAATATATCGCACAGTATTAAGTTTACATTTCTAGTATCAAGATTAGGCGGTCTGGGATGAGGCTAAGCAACTATAATTCTGAATATGTTTAGGATTAAAAACCACAATTACAATTATTTTTTAAAACAATTAAAATACTGAAAACAGATCTGATGTCAGAAAGATGGCAGACTAGAAAGCCCCATTGCCTCATTCCACCACAGAAATATCCCATAAGCGACTGAAGACTGACTGAAATAGCTTTGTGGGGGCTCTGGTAGCCAGTCAAATATCTGCAGCCACCAAGTGAATGCTCAATCAAAAAAAAGCAACACTGAAAAAAGCAGGACATTTTGTGGCAATTTTGCTGGCCCTTGCCCCACCCTTGCACAATGTGATGAGTCAAAAGGAAATGGCCCAATTTCCGTTTTTTTCTCTCAGGATGGATGGAAAACAGTGGAATTTGTTTGAAATGTCCTGGTGTGTCTGTGGGCTGCTTGAGGAACCGGTTTTTGTTTCGCCTGACAGACAAAAAATGGAGCTCAGACAAAAATGACAGTAAAGTATGGATCTCAGTTTGAAAGCTGTGGAAAACAGTGATGGGTGCTATGGTTTCTTTCCCACTAGAGAAAGACTTTAAAACAACTGTCTTAAATATGCTCTGAGAGCTAAAAGAAAGTAAGGACAAACAAATTAAAGGAAAGCAGGAAAATGGTATGTGAATAAAACGAGAATGCATTTCAAAATACAGAAATTATAGCTGCAAATTCACATTTCAATATATCTAAAATAAAATTGCCATATGATTCAGCAATTCCACTTCTGGTTATATACCCCAAGGAATTGAAAGCAGGAATTCAAACAGATCCATATGCCTGTGTTCATAGCAGCATTAGTTACAACGGCCAAAAGGTGGAAGCAATCCAAATGCCCAAAGATAGATGAATGAAAAATAAATGTGGCATATATATATACACACACACATATATATTATATATGTATACATATATATATTTAATCATTCAGCCTTGGAAAAGAAGAAAATCCTGACAGTTGCTACAACATACATGGCCCTTAAAGGCATTATGCTAAGGCAAATAAGTTAGTCACAAAAGAACAAATCAATCCAATTTCATGAGATACCTAGAGTGTACCTACATACTTACATACCTACATACCTACATATGGTCACATATGTAGAGTCAGAAAATAGAACGGTAGTTGCCAGTGTTTGGGGGAGAAGAAATGAGAGTTATTTTTTAACTGGTGCACAGTTTCAGCTTGAGAAGATGGAACATGTTCTAGAGAAGGGTGGTGGTGATGGCCGCACAACGGTGTAAATGTACTTAATGTCACTCAATTGCACATGTAAAATGGTTAAAATGATAAATTTTATGTAATTTATATTTTACCATAATAAAAATATGTCAAATAGCAATATTCACAATGGCAAAGAATATATTAAATAACTTTAGAAAGTTTTAATGTCCAAGGAGAAAAAAACCACCAGACTTTATTGGGGAATTTATAAGATGACTTGAAGGATATAAAGGATCTTCATATCTTGAAGAAAATTCAGTGAGGGAAAGATGTCCATTCTTCCTTGATTAATCTAAAAATTTAAAGCAACTCCAATGAAAATCTTAACAGAACTTTTTTTCTTAAACCAATAAAGTGATCTTTAAAATTCATCTGCAAAAATAATCTTATAAAAAGAGAAAAAATTTGAAAAAAATTATGATTGATGTCAATTATCAAAATGCATTATAAATATATTCTAATAAGAAAGTGTTATATTAACAAGAAAGGAAAAATATTTAGAAGGAAAACTATAATTTCAAAGAAAAATGTTACACGTACAGAAACACACATTGACAGAATTGGTTCTATTTTAATCTCTATTTTCTCACTCTACCTTCATTCTGCAAAGAAGGAAAACCGGCATGGCACACAATATCCCAGAGAGATATGTCATGACCTCCATGGAGCCAAATCAGTCGATTTGTTTCATTACTTTACAATATTTCTTAGCAGCATCCCAATCTGTCACTGCTCAAGCCTCCCAGAAGAGCCTTTTTTTGGCTCCTGTGACACCACTTTCCTGGTTTTTGTTCTCTATTGCTAAGCACTTTTCCAATTCCTCTCAACTGTGGAGTTCCCCAGGCCTTGGCATCGGCTCACCTCTTTTCTCTACGTGAACACTATTTCTAGTGATCTTATTCAATAGCACTTTTTATATTATTCCAATTTTCTATCAACTTTATATGTTAAAGTTAAAAAGAGAATTCATGGATGAGATATTCTTAAAAAGAGGGAAACGACAACCAGATTAATCTATAAGTAGAGAGAAAGGTAAGGGTACTATATCCTTCAGACAGTCCTCTCCTTTTATATGTAAAACATCCTTCCTAAATATCAGCACCAGTGCTATTTATAGTGCCTACTGCTTCTTAAAATTGTCCCTGAGATTTGTACCATTCATAGTTTCCTATTTTTTTTCTGCTTCTCTGATGAGATACCTTAATGCTAAGTAGAATATAGATATTTATCAAAGGACTCACATTTTTCAATATTGGGTTTCTCAGTAGATTAATTCTATCCACCTATTTAGATAGTTCCTTAGCTTAGAGCAGTCTGTGGACTAGTAGAGTCAGCACCATCTGAAAGCTTGTTTGAAATAAAAATTATTCACCCTATCCTAGACCGTCTGACTCTCCAGGGCCAGGGTAGGATCAAAAATTTCTTTTAACGGGCTCTCCAGGTGACTTGGCTGTGAGCTGAAGTTTGAGAAACATTTCTGAAGGTTAGTGCTACTCAAACTATAGTTAAAGTCACCTCTGAGTTTATATAAATACCAATTATTCATCCCCACCCTAAACCTACGTATTCCTGGAAAAGGCTGAACAATCTTTGTTTAACCAAGCTCTTTAGATGATTCCTGTGCACACTGAAGTTTGAGAACCCCTGTGACAGAAATTAAGTCCTGGAGTGATGCAGTTCTGGAACTGCTAAAATGATCCACCTCAAACTCAGAGAAATTTTGTGGTCGCATTACAGATCAGTGGTTTTGGAGTCAATACAACTGGATTTTAATCTCCAATTATCTACTTACTAGCTCTGTGACATACACAACTC